>SNVD02011961.1:0-60456 GCA_013180625.2 Boswellia sacra
TTTAAATCGACCTGATCTTCGATGATGCGATTATTGGAGCTTAGAGCTTGGTTTTGGCTAAGATTCATCAAACTTGAGTTTGTGCAACAACTGAAAGATTCTCTTTGAGATTGCGTTCCTCTGTAATTAACTTCACTTGCGCAGAGACCAACATTTGCATTCATAGAGCAATAACGCTCACTATTATAGTGGACACTTTTCAAAGACTCCAAGACATCTTCTGCTGTCGTGAAGACGCGGTAAGTAAGCAGGAATGTATTCAAAAAATCAATACTCAAGAAACGTAGATCGGTTAGTCTTTCGAATAGCCTCTCCTTGCTAGCGTATCTTATCTGGGGCAGCTTGCAACTATTCAGAGCTCTACTGAATTTGATGTCAATATCATCTTTGTGCAGCCTAGGGTCTGTTCTGACCGACTGATTGACTGTAATGGACGTTGAAGAGTCGTTGACTGTTCCATGGAATAGATCGTTGAAATGGACGTTATCAATGCACTGCAGAGGGTAGGATATTATAATTGAATTTGGTTAGAGGATCAGATAGCAAGGTTTTCGAGTCTTTTTGAGTTACTGATAAGCATATCAAATGTTACGGGTTATCCCAGACAATATCTGAGATAGCTTACATCAATGTTCTCTTTCTGGTGCTTAAGAAATCTTATTCGATCGACTGAGTGAAACTGTGAAACGAAAGGTTTATCAATCGACTGTTGTGGCGTAGCTCTCTTGTTATCACTTGATTCGTATAAGCGATTCAGAAAGTGACTTCGTTTGTTGTCACTGAGCCCACTGTCACGACAGCGTGATACACTCTCCTTCTCTTGCGGTGGAAAGAATTTAGAATTAGATGAGTGCAGCTTATCGCCGGATGGTTGTTGCCTGTTTCTAGTCAAATCAACTGATTCGCTCGTTGAGAACCTATGACTTGTCATATGGATCTCTTGTTGCGCTTGCGTAAGCACAAGCTGATCATTTAGCGCCAGACTGCGCCTCGGTGTTGGCAACATAGGTCTGCTAATCATCTTGAACTTGACATCTTCGTGGTCTTGGCTTGATATTCGCGACGCTTTAGTAGTAAGGTTGTCTGAACTTCCCGTAAGATGAGCAAAATGTGTTAGAGACATCAAACTTCTCGCAACTGTTGAGTTGATAGTCGATTTCAATGTACGCCTCGCTATGCTCCTGTTGGGTGGAAGGGACTCGCAAAGAGGCTCTCGCTCTCGCGGATGATCGATCGGAGAGTAGGACGAGTCTAGGCTGCTACTGCTACAATCGGCAAGGCGGTGATCAAGACAAGCGCAATGAATTGGCCTATCTTGGACGGTGAGAGTTTGAGACTCTTGTGTTAATGGCTTGATGGGTGTCCTGAAGTCCCTAGCTGTTTGGCTGGCGATCATTTGTTTTATTGGAACTGCATCGTCAGCTGACCAGTCGCCGTCATAAGACTCACTGAGATTCCAACTGGTGTTGCTTGTGTCTAGGGTGGCCTCTGAAGCTCTTTGTCTGAGGTTGGGACAAGCTCGAGGTAACTGATGGTCGTGGTGTAGACACTGCTGACGGGGGTCCAAAGGAGTTGGACAGGTAGAGTGGAATTTGTGTTCTATCTTGTTATCTTGACCATCATCTTGCCCACCTTTGAGATCCGATGTATGATGTTCACCAAAGAGCTGACTCGATGACTTCCAAAATCCGTAAGCGTCTGCTTCGCTTGAGTCATAGCGCACGAATTGGGATCTCAAATAGCTTGATGCGAGACGGCGAGACTTGGTGTACTGACGCCTGTGGGCTAAGCGGCGTCGTCTAGCTGGCTTTTGTCTAGCGCTAGAGCTAGTTTCTGGTTTGGTGGGGATGAGATCACATTGTTGATATTGTTGCGATTGTAGTTCCGATTGCGGTTGCGGTCGCAGTTGCGATTGCGGTTGCGGTTGTCGTTGCTCTTGCTCATTGCGCTGCGTCTGAGGACAATCTGTTGAAGTGTCGACGGCTTCGGATTGGGCGAGTGCGTCAACATTATCAATTGTTCTACTGGTGTTGCAGTCCGAGTAGGCCTGCAACTGTGGTAGCGCTTCATTTCGATCAAGTGACGCGGGGCTCGTGATATGCTCATCAGCAAACTCGCTTGGCTGCTGACCGGGTGGCCTTTGGTCATTATCCATCTCGAGCCGATTCATGCACATCACACACAGGCTAAGAGTTGCCACCGTGGGCGACCGGAGAACCTAGGGGCTCGTTATCTTCTCGTGTGACGCCAGAGATATATCACATCTTGACGGGCCAAGTCGGAGATCTTGCCACGAAGACACTGGACCGAGGGGTTCAACTCAGGTTTGTTCATGGCGACAATTTAATGCCTGAGGCGCATTTTGTGAGGGTCCTGGCGAGATTACTTGCTGGTTTGAGTGGACTGCCAGGACATGATGAGGGATCTGCGGCGCGTTGTTGGGTCTTGAGGAGATCTTGTGTACTAATGAGATGGGCGAGTGGCAGTGTTGCGTGGCTCTGTTTGGCTATTGGAGCCACTCACAGTAGAGCCATTTTGTGTGTCGACTGTTCGGGTGCGAGCGAACGAGTGAAACTGGGGCTGCAATGGGCCGAGCGCAAACTCACGCTGGAGGACTGGCCAATGTTGTCGAGTTTCGTTCGCTCGCTCACTAGCGCGCGCTCAAGCCTTTCACAGCCTCACGCACATCGCCGGTTTGACAGTCGCTTTGCAATCGATTGCAAAACTCGGCGCCATTGGGGCGACACGAGCGCGACCGCGCGGACAAGCGTACGGACCGAGGCGTAGGCCAAGAATGCACTGGCTAACCACCTGGTGGGCGGGGGCGTTTGTGCGGGCCAGCGGCGGGACGAGCGAACATTGGGGCCCGCCTCGACCAGGTCCACGAGCGGGCTTCAGGGCAGGAGCTGCGAACGGCCGAGTCCGTTCCCGGGTGCGCGCAAGTCAAACACAATGGCACTCGCAACACGCGCGCCGCCTGGCTCTGCGCACGCACTGGCTTCGCACCCAGCTCGCTAGGGAGCTGGGCACCCGCCAGCTCGGCCGCGCGCGCCTCTGTTTTTCGCCGCCACACTCGTTCGCTCGTTCGCTCGCTCGCTTCGACGCGGGAGGCGTCGGTACAACGCGCCCAGCCCGGCTCGTGGGCGCCGCTCTTGTTATTGTTGTTATCGTTCTTCTGGCGATTCATTTCTCATTTTGCGCGCTGTCTCTGTCTCTGTCTGCCTGTCGACGCCGCCGACTGGCAGGGGCGCGTGAGGGAGTGGTGGCGCCCCAGAGGTGGGCCCAAAGCCACCATTTAATAGTCGCCGCGCCCACGAGCACAAACAGTCCCTCTGCACATAGCAGTCTAGCCTCTATGCAACGACAGCGGCGCCTCTCGTCAATACCGTGCGACCACATCGAGCGCGACGACAACAGCAACCATCGCTCACAAACACGCGAAGCTAATCTTGGCCAACCTGGCGCACCGCTGCCGCCCGTCATGTGTCTCGGCCAGGCCTCAGAGCGGCGCCTGTGGGCGGGTTGTCGCAGCCGCCGCCGTCGCCGCCGATGACAACGCGTCATGGGCCCAACTCGCCCAGTCTCCAGTTGATGAATTGGCTCGTGCGCCGACCTCATTGGTGGCAAGGTGACAGCGCGGGCCCGATGATTGGGTAAAACTGGCGCCGAAGCTGATGGAAAACAATGTCGATCGGGCCGCTCCATTCGGCACTCGAATCGGCAGTGGAGGCGCCGATGGCTGGCGCATGTTTCTATCGTCAAGACGCGCTCAGCTCTAGGTTCAGCTCTCCTAAAGGGGGCGCTGCGGCTCGCCGAAAGCAAGAACATTAGGGGGTAGCTGCGGCCGTCTGGACCAGCGCCAAATCAATCAGCTCGGGCGGCCTCTGGCGGGCGCCTCTGGTGGTCGATTAGGCGCCGATTGGGCGGCGATCGGACAGCGCCGAGCAGTGGAGCGCGTGTGAGATTAGTTTTGCGCGCGTCTCTGCCAGAAAGAGCTGGAAACGACAGTGTTGGCGGCGAGGCTGGCCTGTGCTGTCGATCTGGATGATGTGCCGGTTGAGATGGCGAGCAAAGTGAGTGCTCAGATTCGAGGCCGACTCGGCGCGCCCGTCGAGCTGTCAGTCGGCTTGATTCAATAGAATATTAGACGAGCGCCCCCATCAGCAGCACCGGCTTTCTTCCGCCGCTACCCGCGCGGAGCTCTTCTTACTGTCGGCCGCCACGCGCTCAGATGTTTCCGCCTTGCCAAGCGCTTCTCAAATAACTCATCCGCGTGCAGGCGAGCGGGCGGGCGGGCGCGCACGTCTCCGCACGCTCCAGTCGCTATGTGCACTCCATGGCCCACACTCGGCGGCGTGAACATTCGATAGTGTCTCGAGTTTCACTGCAGGTTCGAGCCGGGCGCCAGACTCCTGACGCCGGTGACGAGAGTCAGAGGGCTCGCCGATCTAATGTGGAGCCGAGCGATGGCGCAACCGCGTCGAGTCGAGTTCGCGCGGCCGGAAGGAGTAAACCGCTACGGGCGTTGGCGTGCAGACGGCAGCCATTGGGCGGCAATTTCGTGAGCCTGGGCAACTTATTTTCACTCGCTCGCTCGGCCGCACACCGGTTTGTTCTTTCGCTTCCCAGCTCGCCCGCCAGCCGACCGTCTCGTTAGATTGGGGCCGGCGCTGCCGACAACTAGGCTAACGAGATGCCGCTAGCCTGAGTGCTTGTGTGTGTGTGTGTCTGTGTGTGTCTGTGTGTGTCGGCGCGCGCTGCTAAGGGCGGGCGCTCATCGGTGACCACGGCCACTTGTGTTTGGTCCGTCGGCGAAAGCTTTAAATTTAGATTTCAATTCTCACTGATAAAATCTGTCGCACGCTCGCGCCGGCCACACGATAACGCGCACTTGTTCTCGCGGCGCGCGCCCTGACTACAACGATGTGGCGCTGATGACGCAGATGACGAGCACAATGACCAGCACGAGCACCGTAAAGACGGCCGCCCCCTTTGTCACGGGTCCTCGTTTATTGTCACCACGAGCGCGCATTTAAGGCCGTCGAGATTGACGAGCTCGAGCGGCGGCCAGGCGGCGGCGCACTCGAGCTGATTGCGCGCGCCCCTCGTCGCCGGCGGCCCGAGTCCGAGCGGGTGTGCAATTTGTTACGTGCACTTGGAGCGCCGACACGCTCGGCGTGGGCCCACTCGTCGGCGGTGGCGGCCCTTTGGCGGCACGCAGCCCCCTCGAGACCCAGCCTCGGGCGTGTCGGACGTCCGCTCGCGCCGGGCCCGTCCTAATTATATGACAGAGAGCGTGGGCGTGGGCGTGGGCGCGGGCGCGAGTATTGTCGCGGCGCGCACCGCGGCGACGAGTCATTCGTGGACACGCGAACTTAGACAGTCTCCAGGAGCCAGTCAGTAGGGGGGCTTGGAGCCGATGGGACGGCTGGTGCGCCCGGCAGAGCACCGCTGAAGCCGCCACGCGGAAAGCGTCGAGACGAAGTGGCGCTCTTGTTGAGCAGCGCCCGGGGACGCAGCCGCAATGACTCGAGAGCGATCGCGGCCGCGGCCGGGGCGCCATGAGATTTGTCATCGATAACGCCGCCAGCCATTCCAGGTGAGCTTGTTGCTGACGCACTCGGCCGGGATTAGAGCGGGCGACCGACCGCGGGCTAGAGTTTTGCCATCGATAGCAACGAGGGGCGCCCCAGTCTTGCCGAGCGGAATTGCTTCCGGGACGGCCGCGCGCTATTCGAACGAGCGTTTAGCTGGCAAGCCGACGCAACCGCCAGTAAACATCAACAACATAGGCTCGTCTGCGCTCATGTGTGCTCTCATTACGCGCCCGTTTACACGCCGTAGTTCTGGCGGCCCACTTCCGCCAGGCTGCCGTTGAGCGGCGCGCGTGCCTCCGGCTGCGTTTTGTTTCATTCGCCGACGGCGACCTCGATCGGCAACAACATCGCGCTCCGGGCGCAACATCGCCGGCTCACAGCCGCCCAACGAAGCCAACAAACAAACAACAAGCTGCAAACAGGTCGGGCGCCCCGTAGGCGCCGCCCCGACACGCGGCCGCCAAATGGCCCGTGAAGCGCCAGGCGTCTCGCGGGCGGCGGACCGCTTCACGGGACGCGATCGCCTGGGCCCCACGCACGAGCGAGCCTCGAGCTGGTGGCACCACCGCTCGCCAATGCACAGGCGAACGCAAACGCTCACGAGCACGCCTCGCTCAGGTGCCCACTGGCGCCTGGTCATTGGTATTTCGCAAAAGCCGCACGATCTTGTCAGGAGAGCCACACCGCCGACCAGCCTCTGATTGGGAGCGCGAAACCGCAACCACCGGCCGCGGCTTAAAGGGCCCGCCAGCCACGGCGTCGAGCGGCCCCCTCGGCGCTCAATTAATGCACTCGTCGGGCCGTCGGACAGGTGCGATGATGGATCTGTTTGCGCGGGCGGCCCCCACCACACTCTTGCTCGCGGGCGCGTCGTTATCGCGTCTCGCCGGCCAGACGGCGCCAGCGCTGGCCATCAATATGGCTTCCCGCGGCGCGCGCGCACTCGCCCGCCACGTCCTGAGCCGGCCGGGCGCCGAGCGGGGCGCCGCCAACTCGAGCGCAATGCAAACAGTGAGGGCCGGCGCCGACTCGCTGCAGCTGTCTGGTGTCGCCCGCGGCCCATTCATGGCGCAAGGTAGTGGTGCTAACGCGCGTCATCGGCGTCGTGGTCGGCGCGATCCCGTCTCGATTGCGCGAGGCTCACGAGCTGGGCGCTTTCTTGGCGAGCGCGAAATGTCGCCACCCACGGGCTCAGGTGTAGGCGCGCGCGTGGTCGGTGCGAAATCATTCATCGGCCGGCGCCGTGGCCGCAACTCGGCTCGCTCACACAGACGATATTTGTGATCGATCAGCGACGACGGCGGCGGCGGCGCCCGTCGAGGGCAGCCGAGCGTGACGGCGGCCCTTTAAGAGGATCGGCCCCACGAGCAAACAACTCGGCCCGGCCCAGAGCGTGAGCACCGCCGCGCCTCGGCCGCAACTCCAGTGATGAGCCGCTCGATTTCGTTACACTCGACCACTCGTGAGCACTTGTTCGGCCACTCTGTCTGTGTACTCTCGCTCGCTTGGTTGTAGTTGGCTGGCAGCTCACAGCTCCCAGCTTGCGGTCCGCACATCTTCCACCTCTCTAATGCGCATGCCAACCTCAACTCATCGTAATGGCTCGGTGTGGCGCCCGAGTGCCGAGCCGCACTCTAAACTACTCACCTGACTTATGTCCGACATCCAGGCGGTCTTTTCCTGGAGATTGGGCGCCACCAAGTGGATAATGATCGTGGTGGAGCCACTGGCGCCGCTCTGGTGATGATCGGCGTGCGACGAATTGGTCGCGACTCCGCCGCTCTGACTCAAAAGGATGGCGCGCTCGGCACCCGAGCCGCCCGACGAGGCGCCGCTCGGGCCGCCCGTCGCCAGCGATATTGCCGATGGACCGCCCCCGCTCGAGACACCGCCGGCACCCACGCCACCGCCGCCGCCCCCTATGGCCGAGCTCTTGTTGTACTCGATGAGGAGGACAAAGTCGCAGCCGCCGTAGTCGCGGCTCGTGTGCGCTATGGCCAGCATTGTTTGCTCGAACACCGTCGTGGTCGGCTGGCTGGCGGTCGCGTGTGTGGCGCCGTTGCTCTTGCTGGACGACCCGAACGTCCACCTGTCCGACCAGCCCACCGAGGCCGAAGTCTTGACGGGCGTGGGCGGCGCCGTGGCGGTCTCGCCACCGGCGCTCAGTTGGTTGCCGTCGGAAGCGGCCGCCCTCTTGTGCAAGCCCGGCGAGCTGGGCGTGGACGCGGCGACGGCGCTCGATGCGGTGGTGTTCGTCGAGCCAGCGCTCGCTTGGGTCCCACCCAGGCTGGTGAGATTCGATAGCTTGCTCACGAGGAAGCCGGTGATGCTGCCGCGCAACGAGGTGGCCTTGTGGCCGGGGACGGCGCCACCGAGCACCTGCTGCTGGTGTTGTTGCTGGTCCGTCGGCTCGGCGTTCTGTGGCGAAGAATCCAAGTTGGCGCGCGACTTGCCCGACCACCTGGAAATCTTGTTGGCACTTGGGCTACTGTTCTTGGCGACACTCGTGTTGCTGGCGCGGCCCGTCAGCGACGAGCTCCACCTGCTGGGCGCGCTCGATATGGTGGCCCGCTTTCGGGTACCGGTGCTGGCGAGGCCATCTGGTGGGCGGATTGCGAGTGAATTGATGTGAGTTAGTCGACTGCAGATGGCGCTGAGGGCGCTTTTATGCAGACCGCCGGACAGCATGCGAATGTCGCTAGGCGCAGCCTGGAGTTGCCGACTGGATGTCTGCTGGTGTTCGGCCTCAGTGAGCGCTGTCGCTGTCGGCGACAATAAATTATGTTCGCTGTCGGGGGCCTTTGGCGGTGGTGTTGGCATTGGCGCGTGGCCAGTGTCCAGTGATAGAGAGCGCGGGTCAGAGCGCGAGAGCCGGAAGACAATGCGGGCGCGAAATTGATTTCGGCTCGAGGCGCGCGCAACTCGGCGACGCTCAGGGCCGGCGACATAATGGCCGCGGCTCCCTACGATCGTCCATTAATCGGCCGCGTCGGCCACTTGTGCAGTCGCCGCCGCCGCCGCCGCCGCCGCCGCGGCTCGACGCCAAAGTCGAGCCTCGAGGGATTGTCGTGGGACGCGCGCGCCAATATCGGGCGACGGTGGTGACAAATCTGTTCGACGTCGCCACGGACGCGGCGGACGGCCAGCGAGCTCGATAGTGAGCACAAAGATTGGCGCTCGTTTGGATGCAAACGCGCCCCCCTGAGCGCGACCGGCGCACCTGTGTCTGCAGACTGCGGCTTGTCACCGAGCTGCGGCTCGAGGTCGTCAGCCGCGTCGAGCGCATATAGCGAGCGACTTGCGCGGCGGTGGCGGCGGCTTTGTTTGCCGCCGCCGCCGAGTCATTCCTCATCCGGCCGACGTGGGCAGGCGCGCACAATTTGTGTGCGCGCGTGTTTGTGTGCGTGTCCAGACAGACAGCGGCCCCAGCGGAGCGAGTGCGCCAACTGGAGCTAGCCGAGGACTGGCTCAGCGCAAGATGAATATGATAACATTTAAATTTGGCCAAGATAATGATGTGGGCGCAGTGGGCGCGGACTGGCTCGCGGGCTCGCCGGCGGCGCCACGAACCCACTCTCACCTGCGCGGGCTCGCCGAGTGGCTGCGCGCGACATTGTCGTCGCCGTCGTCATCTTGCTCGTCGCTGGTGCTCGTGCTTGCGGTCGCGGGCGCGGGCAAACGTGATCCAGCCGCCGCCGCCGCCGCCGCCCACCGGCGAGATCGTGCGCGATACCCGAGCGCATCTCGGCCGCCCAGAGCCAAGTGAGAGGCGAAGTGTGCGCTCGAGGGAGGCGAGGGACATTCGCGTCCCCGGAACGCCCAGGCGGCCACATCGGGCGCCACAGTGGCGCGTAATTTGGCGTCGCCACAGCGGTCCGCACACGTCGCCACCGCCGCGCCGCGCCACCGCCGCCCTAAGGTCTCCGGTTGCCATGATCGCATAATTAGTTTGCATCACCGACTCGCTGGCGCAAGAAAACAATGAACAACGAACAAGCGCGCGAGGGCCCCCGAGCTCGAGTTTGCGCGACTGTCGCCGAGTCGTCGTCGTCGTCGCCGTCGCCGTCGCCAACGCTCGCTAATCTCATCTTCCTCGAGAGCTCAGGTGAGGAGGCGCGGCCGAGGCGTCGCGAGCCGGCCGGAAGACTTGTTCGCGACTTCACTCAGGCGCGAGAGCAGCCAAATTAGCCTAAAGTGGGCGCGACTCTTGCGTCGCCGCCAACGTGCGCTCGCGAGCGGCGCGCAAATGTTCAATTTAGACTGGCGCGACCGCTCGCGGGGGATCACAACAACAAGCGGCCCGGCGGCGGCGGCGGCGGCGACGGCGACCGGCCCAGTGGTGGGCGGCAAACTTAGCTCGGCCCTGGCGCCGGCCGTCCGCTCGCCAAGAGCTACTTGAGCGCGTCTCGGCCGCGCGGCGATGATAATAACAACAGCCGCACACCGCTGCCGACTTCCGCCACGAGCGAGACTGGCGCTCATCAATTGGGCGGGCCCGCACACTCTCGTCCGCCCGAACGCGCCCATTGTGAGCGTGCGCGAGTATACGAGTCCTTTGGGGGGACGGGCGAGGGCCAGGGGGCGCCGACTGCGGCGGCGGCGGCGGCGGCGGCGGCGGCGCCCGCGATCACAAACACGCACACGAGCGCCGCCGCGACCACGAACACGATGGTGAGTGCGACAAAAGGGCGCCTCTGTCAACTGCGACGAGTTGCAGTCCGACGCTGGCTGATAATATCCGGCCACCGCTCGATCGGCCACTTGTCGTGCCCATTGTCGAGCACGCGAGCTCGCGCCGGCTGGTGGGGCCCGTCCGGCCAAGCCGCCGAGTGGGCCGCTCGGCGACTTATTGGCCGCCATTCGCTCATGCAAATGGCTTCCAGCCATCGATGCGATGTCGCCGATGACCACCGCCATCGGCACTCAGACTGGCAGCGCTGCCCACTGAACACCGACTGCACGCCTGTTCTGCGCCCGATTAGCTCCAGTGGCCAGTGGCCAGTGCTGAAGTGCGACAGATTGTGTGTGCAACTTACCTGGCGCCAAGTCGGCTGTGGCCTGCAGCTCGTCGTCGGCGGTGCGCTTGAGCGCGCTCACGAGCCCTTGCGGCTGGCCGCCGGAGGCCGCGCTGGCCGGCAGATCCTCTTGTTGGTGCACGAACTCCACTGGATTCTCAATCAGGGTCACCTCGGCCAGCGAGATCTTGCCAATTGGCTGTTGTTGTGTCGCGTGTATGCGGGCGTGTCCGTGGACGAGAATGGAATTAGTCACGCGCGCGCTTGCGGGGTGTCGGCGAGCTTGCCGCGGGGGCGCGGACACAGTCAAACAAACAAACAAACACAAACACACACAAAGTGTGGAGCTGGCGCCAGTTTTTGTGCGGCCCGTCAATGAGCGCGGCTCGCTTGCTTACCTCGAGAAGTCGCAGCTTGCCGTCCTTGGTGCGCGTGCACAGGAGCAGGTGATTGGTGAAGAGGAAACACTGGCGGATGAGCTCCTTCGTTTGGCGCGACGACTCGCCGTCGCGCTGGTGATGGTGCTGGTGATGCGACGACGAGAAGTAGTTTTGGAATAGACCGCCCCGGCTGGACTGGCCTTGCGGCTCGTCACCGCCGCTGGTGGCGCAGTCCAGCGGCCCCACAGGCGTCTGGAGGCCTTGCATAGCGCCGGCCGCGCCCAGAGCTCCGCCCCCACTTCCGGCTCCGCTGACGCCGCCACCGCCGACGCGGTAGACGGCGAACGAGCCGAGGCCGACGCGCGACTTGGCGCCGCGCTGGTGATGGTGCGTATCCTTGTCGAGCACCTGCATGAGGATCCCCTGGCGCACAAACACTGCGCTCTCCGGCCGGCGTGTTGTCGCGACGTCGGCGGCGGCGGACGTGATGGTGATGGTGGTGGTCGTGGTGTGGTGGTGGTGGTGGTGGTGGTGGTCGTCGTCGTCGTCGTCGTCGTCGTCGTGTGAGTGAGTGCGACGCGCAAGTTGGCCGGCGGACAGCGGCCGCAAGCACGAGCACGAGTGATTTATGTTTATTGAATGAGAGCGCAGCGACGAACGCGCGCCCACCATAAGAGAAGGAAAACAACACTCGGGTTAGTATTAGTGTGGGCCTTATCTGGGACGCGAGTGGCGCGCGCCGCGCTCACCTGTGATTGCACTTACCTTGATTTATGTCGAGCAAGATGTCGCAGCCGCCGATTATCATGCGTTCGATGGCGAGATTCTGGCGGATGTTCTCCGTCTCGCTCACCTCGTCGTGCATTTGCTGCGCGCGCGCGCCAAGTGCGTGCGAGAGTGCGAGAGTGCCAGAGTGCGTGAGTGCGTGCGAGTCAGCGATCCGAGCGGACGGGCGCCCGAGCATGGGCGCGCGGGGGCGAGTTGTGGGCGGTCAGCAACATATCGCACAAGGCCGGCCGGCGTCTAGGCGACACGTGGACGAGGATGACGACGACATAAAACACCCAGGGGGTACATAGCAAACACACACACACACACACACACACACTGAACTCACCCGTGACAAGTCCTCCAGCTTCGTCTGGGCCGCATAGAGACTCTTGCGCTCCACGTGATTGTGGGGCGTGTGCGCGAGGATCTCGTGGAGACAGATTATGTAGCGCGGAATCTGGTGCATGGGATAGGTGAGGAAGGTCTCAAGGGTGCGCCCACTCAGCTGAGGCTTCTCCTCGAGCCGGCGCAGGATCGAGCTGAAGGGCTCGCGCTGCTTGCACTCGGCCAGCACCTGGAGACTAAAGTGGTGATTGCGCACATACTCCTGGTAGATGGTGAGCATGGGCAGGAGCATGTTGAAGAGGTCGCCGAGCACGAGCGTGGGCCAGCTGTCCATGCGGGCGGTGAGGCCCTTGAGGAAGATCTGGTGGAGGAAGAGGAGCGTTTCGCTGTTGAGGAAGATGGAGTTGAGCTCGTCGTGGTCGAGGGCGGGCCGCTGCGAGCTGGCGGCCATCTTGAGGGGCCGCAGGAAGGCGCCGATTAGCAGAGTCAGCTGCTCCACGTACTCCTCCTCGCACTCGACCATCTTGAAGACCAGATTGTTGCGCTTCCGCATGGACTCGGCGTGCGGCGACTTGATGTACTCCTGGACGATCTGCTTCCAGCGGCGCCGACACAGCCAGCCCCTGAAGAAGCTCTGCACCTTCTTGATCTTGCGCAACTCCTCGCTGTTCTCCACCTCGAGCAGACAGTCGGACAGCAGCAAGTCCTTGTTGAGCGCCTCCATCACCGAGCGCAGCTCCAGACTGAGCGCCTTCTCGTCGGCCGACTTGATGAGCGACTTGAGCGCCTGGGCGCGCTGAATCTGCGCCTGGTAGAACTCCAACAAGCTGTCCTGGCCCTTCAGACTCGAGCGCAGACTCAGCAACAGCTGGTCACCGCCCCCGTATGCAGCGGCGGCCACAGCGCTAGGCGGTGTCGGCGACCGGCCCGTCAGCGGCGGAGGCGAGGGCGAGGGCGTGTGCGAGCCGACCGCCAGACGGTGGGCGTAGCCGATGTCGAAGGAGCTCGCGAGCTGGCGGAGGCGGCGCGTTTGCTGGTGGACGGGCGTCAGCGGCGACCGGGCGCCGCCCACCGCCTGGCTGCAGCGGCGGGCCCGCCGGATGGCCTGCTCCTGTTCGGCCTGTTCCGTTCCATAGAGCGCGTGCGCTGGAGCAGGTGCGAGGCGAGGCCCGCGGTGGTCGGGTGGCCGGGCCGGCGCAGCGGGTGGCTGGCCTCGTTGTCGGGCCCGTTGAGCGCCGCGTCGCTGCGCGCGGCCGTGGGCGTGGAGGCGCCGCACGCCGAGCCCACCGGCCGCTGGCCGCCAGGCTCGGCCGAGCGCGCCCTCAGGTCGCCGCAGGGCGCGACTCGGCCCGCGGTCGCCACGCCCCAATCGGTGCTGGCACACTCCCGCCCCCGGACCGCCACTGGACTGCTGGCCCGACTCGCGACATGGCCCCGGGTTAGAGTGCGTGGGGCATTCGGCTCGCCCAACACTTTGGCCGAGGCTGGCGAGCTAGCCGTCCCCGGCGGCCCTTGGGCTTGCGGCTGTTGGTGGTGGTGGAGGTGGTGGTGATTGTGGTGGTGGTGGTGGTGGGGCTGCTGCGGCTGGGGCTGATTGGTCTGCGATCTGATGAGCGTGTCGACGATGGCCGCCGACTTGGCGAGCACGAGACGCAAGTGATTAGTGCGGTTCTCTTGGCGCTTCAGCAGGCAAATCTCGCGGCGCAACTTCTCGATCTCGGCCGACAACTCCTCGCACTGGCGCGAGTACTGCCACTTGGCCGTCGACTCGCTCTCGACGATCTGCGACAGGTGCAGGTACTTTTGCTCCAGCTGCTCCTTGTCGTTGAGCAGCGACGAGTAGCGCGCCTTGGAGATGGCGTGCACCCAAGTCTGGCACTCGGCCTCCGTTTCCGTGCGGAACTGGAACTCCTTCGAGCCCTCCTTCTTCCACTTGAGCGAGAACATGCAGAGCAACTGCGCTCGGCCAGTCGGGCGGTCGGGCGGTCGGCCGGCCCGCAATGTCGGCGAGGAGCGCCAGCATTCAGGCCGGCGGGTGTGGCGGCGAGCAGAGGCGGGGGCGGGGGCATTTGCATGGGTGCGCAGTGGGTTAGCATGGGCGCGAGGGGCCAAAGAGGCGTTCGGTTGCGCATTTGATTGATTGCGCTTTGAACGAGCGATTGGCTGTGTGTGAGTGTGTGAGTGTGTGCATGTTGGTTTCGCTCTCGACGGCTTTCGGCTGGTTGTCGTGCGGCCCACGAGAGTCGGGCGCCCCTGGGCAGCCTACTCGACTCAAATCGACTCAACGAGGCAACGCACAGTCGCGGCGGCCCAATAATTGAATTATTCTGCCTTAGTTCGTCTTGCCGCCGCCGCCGTGGCCGCGCGGACCCGACAAAGTGCAGCCAGCCGGCTTAGTCGGCGGGCTGCTGGGATTGATTTCCTGTCGCCGCCATCGTGGCGGGCCAGCGACTCGACATCCGTCTGAGGAGGCGACCAGAGTTGCATTAGTCTGTGCGCGACTCTGGGCGCAGACTAATGCAAGTGCGGCGCACATGTGCGCGCACTAAATAATAATTTGCCTTCGCGACGCCGGCGAGTGGGACACGAGAACACGACGATGAGATAAGTCGAGCGAGCGCCTAGGTGCCGACATAGACTCGGCCCGAGCTGGACCTGGCCAAGTCCAAGACCAAAGAGGCGCAAAAGTCGCCAGTTGCTCGGCCGGGATTAGTCTCAGTCGGCCGCGCGCACTGGCCGACCACTTGGAGGCTTAGCGCGCTCGCCCGAGGCGACGTCACCTGGCCAGCGGCGGACGACGACCAGAACGTTGAGCTCAAGTCAGGCCGACTTGTCACAGAAGCAAAAGCGCACGGGCCGGCTCGACGAAAAATAACTGGACATTCGCTCGCTCACTCGCCGGGAATCCTCTCAACTTCGACCCTTTGTCTTTGTCTGGCGCAGGCACGCACTCTGGCCGCTGCAAATGAACGCCACCTTATAGGACGTGGCGGCTCGATTTGCACCGGCGCCACCGTTTCCATTCTTCCGGCCGCCCGTATGTTCTGCCAGTCAGTACGGACGCACTGGTCGGCGTGCTGGTAGTCGGGGCGGCGCCGGCGGTCGGGCGCACGCGAGCCACAAGATTGCGAGTCACACGGCGGCTAATCGAATATATGCGTCGGCGCAGGCGCGCACCTGAGCGCCGGCCGGACTTGGCCCGCTCGTCTCGCGTTTAATGAATATTATGGCTACCAAATCAGAGCCCGAGCCCGAGCGCGGCGACAGGCGGCAGTGGCGCTGCTCTTCTGACCCTCAGACCTTCGCTTCCGGTGGGCGCCCATTTGTGGGGCTCAATATGGGCGCAGCCAAGACGTTGGCCGATATCGGCGGCGCTCATTGTGCGGGCGCAAGATAACAGCATAATGGGCCGGCGGGCACTCAAATTGGCGACCTGCCAATTTGAGAAACGCCGCGCCTGCCGCGACTCCAGCCACCAGCTGGCCCGAGCCCACTCGAGGCGAGGCCGCGCAGATTGAAAACCGGCCCCTCGACATGGCGACCGGGGGCGCCCTTGTCGGCGCGGCTCACTTATGAATTGAGCGATCTCGTGGGCGGCGCCCGCCGGAAGCCGATTGTTAGCGCGTCGCCGCCAATCCTCGACTACGGAGGCATAGGGGCGTGGCCAGGCCGGCCGCCGGCGGCGCGCCAGTCGCCACCATATGCTGGCAGTGGGGCGCCCCGATTTGTCGTCATTACGGCGCCCGCGAGGGGCGCTAATTCAATTAGACGCTATCCGAGTGGGCGGCTCGTTAATCTCACCGGCCAGGCGCGCGTGCCTCAGGTGCCAGCGGCGCCCGGCGCTCGAGGCCGTCGTGAGGCCGCGAAGATGACGAGCTCAAGCACAAGCACGAGTAAGGAGGCGCCCGCGAGCGAGACTATGGGTGCGCAAAAATGATACGCCTCTCTGGAGGGGCCTCTTAAATACGAGCGCACGAACGTCCAGTGGGCGCCGCGTCGTTCACACAAGACGGCGCCCGGCGGCACCGACTAACTCGATTTTGCACCGCTCGCCGAGTTCTGCGAGTCGAGCTGTTTGCCTTGGGCTCGGCGAGATTTTCAATTTGGGCCGCGGGCCAGCCGAGCGGCGCGCCACATTAGCCGGCCACAGACTGGCCACCGTCGCCGTGGTGGTCGTCGCCGTCGTGGTCGTGGTCGTCGTCGACGTGCTCGAGTCTGTTTGCCCAGCGCGGACTCTCGTATTGCATTCTGGTCGCGTGGGCGCACTTTGCACGTGGCGCCTCTTTTATTGGCGGACTTGGCGCGTGGGCCGCAGGCCGCGCGGCTGTGGCCAACATAAACAAAACGGCGCCCCGGCCAGGCCGACCCTTGGCCACGGGCTGCGTCTAGCGCCCGCACACGCCCACACCGGCGCCCGCATTACCTGGAAGCGAGCCCGAGTGTTGTTTGCTCGCTCGCGGCTTTTAAATTGTAAACACAAAGCGGAAGTGGGGCGGGCGCCCTGTGCCGCAGTAGCCGGCTTGGCGCGGGCCACGTAATGAGTGCCCGCAACACAATGGAGCCGGATCTTGGCGGTGTATCGCTGGAGTGGTCGAGCGGCGAGTTGCGTCTCACTGGAGCGCACGCGAAACCGGACACCTGAGGTGATGTCGGTGGCAATTGTAGGCTCGGCCCGGCGCCCTCGAGACCCATTGTGTGCGACACAATCCAGGCCACTCGTTCGATTAGCGCGCGCCGGCCTCTGGCTCGATTGTCGTCCGGCCTTGTTGTTGCCGTGAAGCTCGACGTCGACGCGCCGCCAAGTTGGAGCTCAGGCTCAAGTCCGAATCGAGGCGCGTGTCTAATCGGATTTCGCGCCACTCGCGCAGATAAATCAAGCGCGCAACATCCGCCCTTTCGGTCGCTTGGCAAACAGCAACCGCGTCGTCGGCCGCGCAAACTCCAGCGCCGCCGACGACGACCAGCCGGATGACAACAAGCGCGTCGAGTGGCCAGAACAGCGCCGCCAAGAGCCCGGCCCGCGAGCGACACAATTGTGCGGGACTTTCGGCCACGCTGTCGCGGTCCTTTAGTTGTCGCTGTCGCCCGGGTTGCCGCTCATGGCGCTGATGCTGAGGCTCATGCCGCTGGCCAGACCCATTGAGTGGCGGCCTGGGCGCCGCACTCGCGCGCTTCCGGTGCGCGCAGTCCGCCGCGGGGCGCGCGTGCCGTCGAGTTAGTTAACAATTTTTGCCGGCTCGCTGATGGCCGATGTGCGCGCAGAACCACAGATGCGGGCACTGGTGTTACCAGAGTTGTGAGGTCGGCCGAGGAGCGACGACACAACTGGACGGCGGGCGGCGAGCGGCGAGCGCGGCCGACGTGTGACATTCGGGCGACTAAATCAACACTCACGCGCGAGCTCTCTCGCGCTCTCGCTCTCACTCTGACCCAGCCAATTTCGCATGTCGCCTGAGTGCTCGCCGAGCGCCCGTCGAGCCGCGCGCCTCGTGTGGGCCGCTCGGCGTCAAGCTAGCGAGCCGGAAACACAATTTTCCTGGATATTTGATTCGCACGCGCGCCCGCGTCCAGGCTGGGGGCCCCACATCGGAAGCGCGGCCGCCACCCCGGGCGCCTGCGCCGCACAGACGCGCTGTCGCACTCGCTATGATTTGCGAGTCGCGCGACCCAGTGCAGTTCCGGGGGCGGCCTAATGATTTTACATGACACTTGGCCCGAATGGCGCCGACCTCCACTGCATCTGGCCGCCGCCCACATGCGATGCGCGCCAGCTCTGCATCTAATCATGGCGGCGGCGGCGGCGGCGGTGTTTTTCTTTCTCGGGACCCCGGGAAAATTCGTTAAATAAAAACATCTGATATAATTTTTGGCCCTCGACGGGCTGTGCTCCCTCGTCGAGGAGGCAAATGCGGCCAGACACTTGAAAAATCAATTTCCATTGGCTTGCACGCCAGTGCAAACAAGAATATGCAATTGCCAGGCGGTCGCACGAGCACACAAAGAGGCTGGTCGCAAGTGCGGCTAGAGCGAGGGGGGCGCACGTTGTTCTTGAAAAATTGCACCCACACCGCCCCCATTGGGGTGGCTTCGGGGGGCGCCCAGGCGCATTTATCGCGCGCAGCCTATTGGTGCCGTCCGTCAAGACGAACAAGACCAAGACGGCGAGTTTGCTGAGCTCGTCGATTTAGATAAAGAGCGGGCCGGAGCTCGTGGCCGGCGTGGGAGTTGTTGTTGGGAAGCCAGAGTCCCCCAACGGAGAGGCCGACAACGGGCGCGACGCTCGATGAAATATCAACATCCGCGCGCGCGTGCAAACAACGCGACCGGCGTCTGCGTGTTTGCTCGCCAGGGCGCCGGCAGCGGGCGCCTTGTGTTTGCACGCGGCCGGCCAGCTGGCGATACAGCGCCCGCTCTCAGCTGAGTGGCGCCCGCTCGCACACCCACTCGGCTGCGGCCCAAACCGCCGGCCAGGTGCGAGTCACACGAGACGCCCTCACCAAGGCCACGGCTGAAACATTTACCCGATCGACTTATGCGAACGTGCGTGAGTGTGCTCGTGTATGTGTGGGCCAGATCGGTGACTCGTGTTACGTCACGCACAGCCCGCGAGGAGCAAGCGAGAGAGAGAGACAGAGAGAAGGAGAGAGCAAGCGAGAGACAGTACGCGCTCGGTGCTCCTTCTTGACGACGCCTCGGGGGAGGCCACTTGTCGCTGGGGCGCGGGCACGCACTTGCGCCAATCAGCGTGATCGATGGCGCCCGCGTCGCCATCGGCGGCTGATTTGTACTCACTCAGTCGCCCTCTCTCTCGCTCTCATTCTCTCTTTCTGTCTCTCTATCGCTCGCACGCCCACCCGCCCGCACGCACGCACACGACATTGCGACTCACAGGTGAGCGAGAGGCGCCGCCGAGGCCGTCCACCGGCGAGCGGGCCTCTTTGCGTCGGGTTATGCGCGACAAATCGATCAATCATCGGGCCACTTGCTCGGCGCCCTCTTGTCCGCTCGCCTGCCCGCCGCTCGGCTGCTCGGCCAATTGTTCGCGACGCGGGCGTGATTGCGCCCCACAGAGACGCGCCGCTTGGCTGAGGCCCGGCGCCTGGCCTAAGTGGATTAGAGTATAAGCTGAGTGAGCCACGGCGGCGTCGTCGTCGTCGTCGTTTCTGCTCGCATGGAGCCGGCGGCGAGCGAGCGCCCAATCGATTGGACGGGATCGAGGGCCCGGCGCGATGTTGCCGTCTCGTCGTCGTCGTTGGCGTCGTCGTTGTCGTCGTCGAGCGGATGTCAGATTGTCGTGCACAACTGTTTGCGAGCCGCGGGCGGTGTCAAAGGCGTCGCCGCCGCCAGCGACCCGCACACTTGTCACAAGTCGCGCCCGAGACAAAAGTTTGGCCTCGTAATCTATCTGCTCGGCCGGACAGACAGCGCCGCTCGATTGGCGCCTCACTCTCGCTCTCTCTCGCTCTATCTCGAGGGACCAAATTGGCGGCCAGATTGTCGCCTCGATAGTCAGGCCCCGACGACTGTCGATCTCATCGCAAGTCGAGTTGAAGCTCGGCCGCCAGCGGAATTCAAATCGGCGCCCACACAGGAGCCTCGAGTGCGCTCCAGCGGAAGACAATCCGCGACACTTACCTCTTGTTCGTCGGCCTCGGCGCCGCGGCCGGAAGTGAGTCGGGCGGTGGCCGACTTGGTGTCGCTGACGCGAATGAGGTCGCCGATGTCGAGCTCGCCCGCGCTCGACCGACACGAGCCGGTCACGTGCGAGAGTGCACTCTGAGCCAGCGCCGAGGGAGCGCTGGACATTTGGGCGGCGGCGGCCGTGCTGAAGCTTGCGTAATTGTTGTTTCCGTGCTGGTTCAGGCCGTTGTTGCTGCTGTGGTTGTTGTTGTTGTTGTTGTTGTTTGCGGTCAGAGTGTTGTTGTTGTGGTTGTTGTGGTTGTTGTTGATGCTGGCGCACAGCTGGCTCAGGGGCGGCGCCAGGTGCGCGGGCCGCTGGAAGTCGTTCAATATGGGCGAGTCGACCAGGCGCTCGCAGTAGCTGCCCTCGAGGAAGATGATGCCGATCTTTCTACTCAACAGACTCGAATAGTTTGAGCCGCCCGAGCTGCAGCCGCCGCCGCCGCCGCCGCCGCCACTCCCACTCAAGCCCGCCCGGCCGGCCGCGCCCGCCAACGCCGAAGTGGAGCCGACCGAGTCGGGCCCGCCCAGCTGGTAGGCGAGCGCCGAGGGCTTGGTGTTGGCGGGCGTCTGGCCGGCCGTGGTGGTGGTGGAGCGACCGATGGTGAGCTCGTTGTGGGCGAGGAACGAGTGACTGGACACGCCCGAGATGGAGGCGCAGTTGTGGGCGCGCGGCAAGTGGGCGCTGGACGAGTAGAGTCGCGAGGTGCTGGCCGCCAGGCTGCTCGCCGCGGGCGCCTGTTGATTGGTCGCCGAGGCGCACTGGTGTTGCTGAGCTGGGCGCTGGTGCTGTGGGCAGTCGGAGGCCGAGTTGCCAGAGGCCAGAGGTCGCGCGCAGCAGTTCTGCGGGTCGCTCAAGAGTCGCTGGCGCTGGGAACTGCCGAACGGCTGGGAAACACCGCCGGCGCCACTCAACTCGGCGCTCGACTGGCAACATGAGCTGGCGGCGCCGAGCCGACCCGAACTGCACACCTGGTGCAACTGGCGATGTTGCTGCTGCGGCGCCTGCTGATGGCGCGGCGCACGCATGGGCGTGGCCAGGTGCGCCGCCGACAGGTGCGCGGGCGTGGAGCACTCGCTTCCGGCGGGCTGCTGACCGCTGGCTTGGCCCGGCACGGCCGCCGATGCGGGCGCCTCCATTTCAGTGGGATGGTTGAAGCCGATGGACGAGGCGCGGCGGCGCGGGCCTGCGGGCTCGCCGAGACCACCCCCGGGGGCGTGACCGCGACGAGTGTGGCGGGCCGCCGCCGAGGTCGCGGGCGAGCACGATGCCGAGAGTGTGGGCGCCAGCGCGCTCGGTCGCTCGCACGGGCTGCCCGACTGCTCGGCCTCCGGCTCGCTCGAATGGGCGGGCCATTGTTGCGCCTGTGGCTGGACTGGGCCGGCTTTAGTCGTCTGAGTGGCGCCGCCGCCGCCGCCGCGCTTAATTAGTGCGCTGAGCGAGCGCGAGGCGTGGGCGTGCAGGGGGCCGGCTAGCTGGACGGCGGCGTCCTGGCCCACGTCGAAGTAGAAGAGGAGATTCTCGAAGAGCAGGAACCACTTGAGGCGCCATTTGGAGTTGGTGGAGCTTGCGCTTGTAGAGAAAGCCGCGCAGTGAGCGCGCGTGAGACCCTTCTCGATCAAACGCGAATGACGTTGTGCTCGTTGAAGTTGATTGCCGTGCGGCGCTTGCTTGTAGGCTGGCTAAATGGAGGGACGAAATGTCAGCATTGTGTTGTCCCGGCGAGCTGGCGATCGTGGGGCCTCTGAGTGTGGGCGCTGCTCGGCGAGCCTTGTGCGTGTGTTTCTCAGTGAGTGTGAGTGTGAGTGTTTGTGAGTTTGTGCTTGAAAGTCACTACTTGCTATTGGTTGTGCTTATCATGAGCGCCAGTTTGTTTGGGCGCGCTTACGGCGGAGTAAAAAATTAGCCTCACTGCCAAGATGGGCCGCGTGTTGCGCGCCCACTGGCCCTAGCGTGTCGGCTAGTCCGTGCGAGCCTGTCGCTTGGGGCCCGTCGCCGCCCACCACGCTGATTGACTCGCAGGCGCGCCCGTCCGTGACCGTGGCGGCTGTCAACGGCCACGGCTGCGGTGGTGGCAATTTTATTTGCCACTCGTCCGCTTGATTAGCGCTCGAGACGAGCGGCGCGCGCGGATGACAAGCCAGCGGCTCGAGCGGGCCGATTGTCAGACTCGATGGCGCTCGGCTGGGGCGCGGTGACGCTGGTCGTCGGTCGGGTTCATATCATATTATGGCCGCGGTCGCTACTTGTGGTCTGTCGTCGAGGTGCGGCGCCGACTCGGGCCGGCCTCGTGGGCCTGGCGAGCTCGCGATCGCAAACCATTCGCCGCTCTGGGCGCCCCTGCGACACGCACACACTTGCCGCCCTGTCGCAATCGACGCTGAGAACTCGGCTCGCCCGCGCCCAACAAGCTCGTGACTTGGGCGCCGCTGCGCTAGGCCCACGACGACGAGCACAACATTAACCAAACTGCACGCCTTTATTATGTTATGCAGCAGCACCAGCAGCGCCCCGTCCACGACTGCCATTACTCTGGGCGCCGTCGGTGGTGGTAATAATAATGATGATATAATACAAGCGGCCGCCGGAGTCTCGCGCAGCCGTGCGCGCGGCCCTCGTCTAGAATGGCATATTGAGCGGACCTCTCGCTCTCGCTGACTTGCTGGCTCTCTCTCTCTCTCGCTAGCTCTCTCTGTCTCTGTGTCTCTCTCTCTCTCTCTTTATCTCTCAGTCTCTCTCTCTCGATTTGGCGCTCGCGCGTCTCGCAAGCTCGTCAGCTCTGTCGCCGGATCGCTCGCACCTCTAGCGACCCGCCCACAGATCACCGCTTATTCGTTTGGCTAGATCTCACTTTCGTTCAATGCGCTCGTAGTGACTCGCATTTGTAGTCATCGTCGTCGTCGTCGTCCTCCTCGACGGAGAGGAAAACAGATAAACAGACAAACATGCAAACAGAACCTCGATTTGACCGACTCTCGTGCCCACTGCACTCACTTCCACATTCACACGCGCGCTGTCACCCTCGAGGCACATCCGCACGCGCGATCCCACACTCACGAACTGAATCTTCTCCTTCGATCTGGATGACAATAACTAACTGCGACTTACACAATAAGTGGCGAGCTCAAACGCGAACGTGTCGCGTGCCCGCCGCTCGTCCGATTGAAATTGGCCTGCGCCTCGAGCGCGTCTCCACTGCGCGCGCGCACACCTCGCGCGCTCCCTCTCACTCTCTCACTCTCTCACTCTCTCACCTAACCGGCCAGCTGGCAAGCCTCAAAACCAGCCACCCGCAGATGGTGCATAGCGCCACCCCCCGCGCCCATAGGTAACTCGACTCGAGCAACTGAGTGTGCGCCGCGCGATGGCGCCTCTGGGCTCCTCTGCTCAGTCCGCCAGCAGAACCAAACTCCCAAATTCGACTCTCACATACCAATCGACCTCAGGCGACAGCCAACTCTGATATGATCTGCCGGCCGAATCGCAACTGGACCGCTGGAGGCACTGGGCGCACTCAATAGACATCGCTATCAAAGTCTCACTCACGAGCCAAAAGTCAATATGTAAATAGACATTCCAGAGCGACGACGAGCCTCAGACAGTTCCCTGATTTGGATGCAGCATCAAACTATACTGATTTGGAATTCAAACTGTACAAACTCGACATGGTAGTCAATCGCAGTTATACCTGTTGTAGACGACGACGGAACTCGATATTGGGCAGGACGTGCATGAGTGATCGTTTCTCTCGGTCTGTCTGTCTAGGAAGTTGCGGTCATTGAGCGAGAGAAGTTAGGCTCCATCTAATTTATCACATGCTCTCATAGCAAGAGTTTGATGAAACAGATTCATCATTCTCCAACTGTTTGACAAAATCACACACCTGCTCCATGGTGAACCAGTCCTGCCGATAGTTCTTCTTGTCAGACTCCAGAGTTAACATCTCCACCTCTGGCTCGTCCTTCAAAAACTTTTGGCCTACAACTATGATATTTGGTATTCCGAGGGACTTCACCTTGGCTATTCTCTTGGCGATGCCATCCTTGTCGCGATCTTCGACTAGGATATCCACATCTCGAGTCAGGTCGAGCAGATTAGCGACTAGCTTGTTGATAAAATCACTGGACCCGCCGTGAAACTGTTTGCTTCGCTTCGCGGGACTAATGATTGCTACTTTGAACGGCTCCACTCCGGTGGGCCACCTCATCTGAAAGTAGTCTATCGCCGTTGACTGATCGCTGTTTGGAATCACAGAAAAGAGGTCTAGGCCGGCGCCAAGCATACGGGTCAGGCCAAGACCAAAACAGCCCATCTCGTAGTAGGATCTGGAACCGTCAGAGCATTTGATAGTGGTATTCATAGACCTGGAGTAGACGTCGGACAGGAGAAACGTGTGACCAAGCTCGAGGGACTGGAGCCTTTGAATGTCCTTGCTGTCACACTTGATGCAGCCATCGCGGTTTCGTTCATTGCACATTTCGCTGTTGTAATTATAACCGCATGAGTTGCAATGCATCACATAATCTTCGCCGCTGGTGATGGCTAACTGATACTCGTGAGAATATCTGCCTCCCATGCTTCCAGTGCCACTCTCGACCCGAAGACATTGAAAGCCAAGCTTGGAAAAGATCTTCTCGTAGACGGCAGTCATCAACTGGTAGGTGTTTTTCGCACCCTCGATGTCAATGTCGAATGAATAGAGATCGTTCATGAGGAACTCGTTAGACCTGAGCAGACCGAACTTGGGATAGGGCTCATATCTGAACTTGGTGGAGGTTTGATATAGCAAAAGGGGCAGGTCCTTTTCGTGTGGGGCGTCTAGGTCGCCGACTAGCTGAGTCATGGACTCCTCAAATGTGGGCCCGAGGAGTAGATCCTTGTTCGAGGGGTCCTTGAAGCGGTAAACATTGTCCAATGCGTTCTGTTGCCTGGTCAGGCGCTTTGACTTCTCCCATAACTTGAATGGTATCACTGTGGGCATCAGAACCTCGTGGGCGCCGACATATTCGAGCTCGCGCTCGACCAAACTTATGAGCTTTTTGAGACTTCGACGAAACAGTGGCAACTGGGCGAATGTGGAGGCGCCACGCTGAGCGTCAGCGATGAATCCAAAATAGGTGAGCAGATCTCGATTCTTGCTACGACCGGCGCAAAATAGATCACCGTCGAGTCTATCGGCAGTCTTGAGTTTCTCGATGGCAACTCCAAGCGGTGAATTGATGCGAGGGTATAGTTTTGTCGCAAATGAAACACGTCTTATGTGCTCGAGCTTGACGTGGAACATATCTGTAGCCTATTCGTAAAGGGCTTGAGGGTACAAAATGGGGTCCGAGTGGGGAGAATCATGTGAGAGCCTGGGCCCGACTGCAAACTGCGTCCATTGTGATCACACGCAACGACCACGTAGTACTAGAAGTTGGTGTATATCTATGGACGGCGATAGAGATCTAATATGTGAATAGAGATGGTCAACTCGTTGTATTGAGGAATTGATCGGATATACTCGGCTACATTGACACATCAAGGAGTTGATTACGAGTGAGTGGAAGCCTTGTGAGGGGTTTGAAAATGAGAGCGCACGCGGTTGTGTTTTGGTCGAAATTTGGACTTGCGTTCGCGAGAAGGCGCGCCCACGCGTGCAGATGTGATCGGACTTGAAGGCGCCCTTGCGAACTTGTGGATGTCCCATATTCGAGCCGGTGATTCGCAGTCCTCTCATCGACCCATCAGCAGGTGACTCACTCTCATCACCGGCGAATCCGTGTGCTACAGACAGCAAGGTCAAAGAGTCCATGATGAGGAGGCAATGGTGGCAGTGCGAGAGCCAACCGAGAGTTGGTTCTCTCGGTCACAAATCTCGTGCAGGAGAGCATGCGCAGCCTTGATGGATGCTGGACCTTTGCGGATCCTTCAGTCTCCTGTTGCACGGCGAGTTTTGGATACGGCCCGAGCTCTAATTAGAATAGCTGGGACTCGTCCACGTAGGGCTCGTTGAAGACTCGAGCTTCTATATGATACGGCCTGCTCATAGCCTCGCGATGTCCTGCTGCGACTCGATCAAATCGAAATAGGCGCCACAAGAGTTGCCGACCGGTTGGCGTTTTCCTTCTGGCGGAGGCCGCGCGTGTTGGACTCTATAGACATGTGACCGTCGACTCGGAGTCGTCTTTTGTCTCGACGACCTCAGTAGCTGGACTCGCACAGCGTAGACTGGAACAATCAGCACGAGCTACTGTGGAGATCACAGCGCTGATCGTTGCAACTGATTCATTAGTCATCCCTCAGACTATAAAAGTGGATCGAGCACGGCCGTGTGCGGGCACAAGGCTCGCCGAGCAGACACTTGAGCCGAGACAGTAGAGAGTCGACTCGACAAGTGGACGGACGCGCCTGCGCTCTCGCAAATGTGTGTCAAAAGCCAACGAGGCCTTCAATGGGCGTCATTGGAAAGTAGGCGAGCGCGGGCGCACAAGCTCGACCGAGCGCCACAAGTCAAGTAGTGGTGGTCGTTCGAGTACAGTTATTTGGACAGTTACTTGCAGTTGAGCACACAAATGTGTCAATGTATAGGGGGGTTGATAGGACTCGAGTCGGATGTGGCGGGCGAGCGGGCGGGCGGAAATTCTGGATGGCTGTACGGATGGCACTGATCACAGCGATGAGACGCCACTGATAAGCGGAGGAGGTCGCAGACAGACGCCGACACGAAGCGCACAAGGACAAAGCGGCGCTCGTCGGCACATCCACGCCAATGGTGGCACTGTTTCGCGCTAATCGTTGTCGTCGGCGCGCACACAACAGCCTGTCGGGCCCCTACACTCTCAGTATTTCCTGTCACAGGGCACTCACTTGAGCGCGACAGGAGCTCGCCCGCCAGATGCCGAACATATCGACGTCTCTGACGCCATCACCAGCTTACCTGCCACCAGCGACCACTCGGGGCCATTATCATGCGTAGGCCACGAACAAGTCCCAGGAGACTCGGTCGCGACCTGCGTCACCGTGGCCCAGGCCGATACCATATTGTGCACGTGCAAACCGGGACCCAAACTCAACGGAGGCGCCACTCAGCGACAATCTAATCATTGAGACGACTGGACGCTCGATGACGAGCTCGATCATTGGGCTTGCATATCGTGGCCTGTGTTATGTCCTAACAGTGTTATGTCATTAGAGCGGGCGCACGGGTAATGCAGTTAGCGCCTCTTGTAATTCCAGATATGACTAGCCGCCTCGGATGTCACAGGCGCCGCCGGTGCGAATACTTCTTGTTGTCGAGTGTGTAACTCAAGCTCAGGTCGCCAGCATTCCCACCTGATGACCGACAGGTTGACAGAAAGATGGGGGCGTATGCGTGCGCGCGAGCTCGACTTACGCACAACCAATAAGCACCCAGAGAGCAACAACACAATGTGCACTAGGGTTACTAATTCTATTACGCAACTAAGGCGCAGGCGAGAACACCGGCCAGAGGTCAGAGCGGCCGGCCTAATGTCGCACGCCGATAAGTCCACATCGATCGCGAGCTCCCGCCGCCGACACATTGATTGCGTCGCGCACAAACCAGATTGGAGCCGGAAAGCAGCTGCTGACCAAGCTTACATTTGGGCACGACACATTTCCGGCGAACAGCGGCGCCTATGCATTGGCAGTCTCTTAGGTCGACCAAAGGCCACTAACATGTTGATAACCTGCGCGCGCAAACGCACGAAGCCAAGGGCGTCGCGCGCTAGATTTGCGCACTGTCGGCGCAACCCTTTGGATTCCGACGCCGGCGCTCACGTCTTGGTGCGCGCGCATCCGCTCGAGGACCAACGACGTCGACGGCTGACCATTGTCGATGATCCAGTTAGCTGCAGTCAGCGACCGGCGGGCCTTTGTTCCAGATGCGCCAGGGCGACCACCGCGTAGGCTTGCGAGCAGGACAAGCCGGAGGCGCGAGTGTTCGGCGCGCCTTGTGCAGCGCGCCCTACATGAGCACGCACTCAGGCCAGCAGCCAGTCATCATCTCCATATTTTCATCATCAGCACAGCCACAACTCATCTGCCACCAACACCGCTCACACTAACACACACACACACACTCTGGTGCACACTCGACACCGCCGGGCGCAACGTTATCTGGGCTGCCTCTTCCGGTTGCTCGAGACTTCAGTCATTAGCAAGTCGGCGCGCGAGCCTGGGCCTCGAGTAGAGTATATATACAACTATATGGCCGAGCTCAGAGGCAAAGCCGGCAGTTGTTGAGAGCACAGCAAATACGACGACCACCGCCAGCACCAGCATCTTGAGGGTGACGCAAGTGAGGCCAGAAAATCAGCAAAACATCGCCCGCAGGACAGGCGCAATTAATCCCCGCTCGTGTGTGCTTACCGCAGGTAAGTAGTAGACTCGTCACTGTAGACAAGGGCGCCCCGGGCGACAGGCGCAATTAGAGGCACCGCACTGGCTCGGGCGCAATTAGCGCGGCAGAGTTGCGCGCTAATAAACTCGCGGCTTGCGTGCGAGTGCGTAGGTGGTGTTGATTGAACTTTGGCCAGGTGACGCGCGTGCGCCGTCGAGCTGGCCACCGCAGTGACAGTTGATGGACGTGAGCCCACGCGCGCACTCTCCGCCTCAGGACCATCGCACTAGCGCACGCCTAGGCCTAGCGCACGCTAACGAACCCAAATCACTCGTCGTCCTACTCATTCAGACGGGAACATCGGCACACTTGCTGCCAGGCAATCGTCAAGATGACATCCCATCACCAGTCGCTGACCTATGTGGTGGCTCTGTGCGCCGCGCTGGCCGTGGTCCAGGCGCTCGGCCAATCAGGTAAGTCACGCCACTAACCAGTGAGCTACATTGTGTACAAGACAATCAAACTAGAACCCGACTCATTAACAAGCCCGACGAATCTGGCGAGGCGCAGTGAACGTGCGGGCGTCGGGCGCGGATCAGCCCCGACTGGCCACCGACCCGGCCGAGAACGGGCCCGTGCGCAATGCCTACGCACAGCGCCAACTCTCACCTCACCGGATGATGCACTTCGGCAAGCGGCCCATTGTGGCGCCGCCGCCGACCATTAGGGCCGACTTTCAGGATCAGCAACCTCGACTCTTCGACCCGTTCGCGCCCCTGACCGAGCAGCAGGTGCGCGAGGCCGAGCTGGCCCGCGCCGAGCAAGCGCGCGAGCTCGAGAGTCTCAGCAGATTCCCCTTCACACTCTGGTTCGACTTGCCGCGCAACCAAGTGCTCGAGCCCGTCATTGAAGGTGAGTGAGCGAGTAAGTTTCCGTCCATTGTGTTGGTGCCGCGCTCGAGCGCCGCCCAATTGGATCAATGCTCGATCAATTAGCATTGGCCGGCACACTTCCGCGTGCTCCGGACTCACGGGCGCTCTCACAGTCTAGCACACGAGGTGACTAACCCCATCCGTTCACGCGCACACGCTCACGCACACAATGCCGCGCGCCCTCCGATTTCACGGCCACGCTAAACGGCCGCACCCTCGCCTCGTATGCTAATTGCTTCCGCGATCGCGCGCGCAATCTCGATCTCGCTTCTCCGATCACAGATCTCCCAATGCAGCGCAGTCAGCACCTGGTGCAGGTGGTCGCCAACCTGCTGGAGCTGGACCGGCAACGCGAGCTCGAGCGCCAACAGAGTCCCGAGAAGCAGAAGCGCAGGAATGCGCTCAAGTCACAGCGATCGGGTGTGCCCAGCGCGTTCAAGCTCATGCGACTCGGCGAGTCGGTGGACGTCAACGGCGGCGAGCAACAATCGGTGGGCCGTCTGTATAACATTAAGCCGCTGCTGAAGGCCAAGAGCAAGCAGCAGCAGCGACTCCAGTCGGGCAGACTGGCCGAGCTCAACCAGGTCGACGGCGAGGCGGACGGCCCGGCGACGGCCGCACCATCGCCGCCTCAAGTCCAGGCGGCGCCAACGAATGCTGGCGGAGACGAGCAGGCCCAGCAGTCGCAGGCCGGCAACCAGGACAAAGCGCAGGAGGGCAACAACAACAGCAACAACGACGACAACGACATCAACATCGTGGGTCGCTCGGTGCCCATCCACATGGAGCGCGCCGACATCATGCCCAGCCTGACGCGCGCACAAATCTCCAGTCTCTTGTGGGGCCGGCGGCTGGGCTACTCGGCCCGAGGCGCGACGAGTTCGGTCCTCGGTGGCGCCCACATGAAGAAGGCCGAGCCGCAGCGGATGACCTTCATGCACTTTGGCTGATGAGCCGCGAGAGGAAACGCATTCCACAGGTGTCTCGGGTTGCAGCTGCACCGGCTCACGCCCCTTCTTCCTCCTCCTTTCTCTTTCTCTCTCTCTCTCTCTCCCTCTCTGTATCTCATTACCTTTCAGTTTTGACAAGTCTCAAGCTCGAGATTCGCGCCAAAGCTTCAATAGTGAAGGAACTAGATGATGGCTCGGATCACACAATATTTACTAGCAAGCAGAAGAGAGTTACACCGACACATACACGACGAGACGATTGCGGTTACTCGGGCGATGGACAGCGGCGAGAGAGCGGCAGTGGCGCCCGACTTTGGATAAGAGCAACTGAGCGAGCGACAGGGACACCGACTATGTGTCACGACCGGGGTTCATTGAGTCATTAAAAGTCACATGATTATATACATCGACCTTGGGTTTTTCAACCCACTCCAACTCACGGGCTCACTCGTCCACTGGAGCCGGAGATTTGTTAGCTTCCACTTGGATGGCGGCCGTTTTTCCGGTGTCGGCGACAGCGGCGTCGCCTCGACGCAACTGGTCGTTGTCGGCCTTGAGCGAGCGACACAGACGCTCGAGTGCCTCCACTTTCTTGTTGGCCGCGCCCACCGACAAGGCCCAGCGTTGTTTCTCCTCCAGCAGCGTCTTGATCTTGTTGTTGCTGGCCTCGTACTTAGCCAGCAGCTGCAGGTAGTCTTGGCGCGATCGCTCAATCTGCTTCATCATGCGCCTCGACTCGGTCTGGAACTTGGCCAGCCCCTTGTTTATGATCTCCTGGCACTCGTTGTACTTGCCCGCATACTCGGCCAGCTCGGCGCGCAGTTGGCTCTCCTTGGTCTCGATGCGGCCCTGGTGGGCTTTCATGGCCTCCAGGGCCGCCATGAGCTGCTGTTTGTCGCGCAACAAGCGCTCCGCCTCCTGGCTCTGCACCAGCTGCAGCCGGGCCATCTCGGCGCGCACCAGTTTGTTCTCGAGGTCGCGCTGCTTAAGAGTCGTCTCGACGCACTTCTCCCAGCTGCCACAGTGTTCCAGGAGCGAACGTAGCTTCGACTGCAGCTCCAAATTCTCCGACTTGAGCGCCAAATTGCGCGACTGATTCTCCTCGAACAGCTTCATCACGCCCGCCAGCGTCTCCTGGATCTTGGCCGCCTGCTCCTTGGCGCGCCTCTGCTCGGCCCGCACCAGCTCCAGGCTGTCCACGCGCATCTCGCTGTTGGCGCGCTGGAGTTCACGACACAGCTCGCCCAGCTTGGCCTTGATGCTGGTGAGCTTGGCGATCTCAGAGCGCTGCTGAGCGTTGCTCAGCGCCAGCTCCTCCATCTGGCACGTCAAGTGGACGAGCTTGCGACAAATGGGCTCCAGCATCTCGGGCGACTGGCCGAAGTGGCGCTCGAGACTCGCGCGCAGGGCCACCACTCTGCTCGTGGGGTCGAGTCGGGCCGTGAGCGGCTCGAAGCAGTTGCTGGCCGCGCCCATTGCTGGCGCTGCCTCGGTCTGGCTCGTTGTGGTCGTTGTTGTCGAGACTTTTTGATCATCTTGTTCTTTAAATTGTTTACTGTCCCCATTTTGCTCTGTAGTGGCTTCTGTAAGCGATGTGGGTGAAGAGGTTCGCTCGGCCGCCTGCGCCTCAGGCGGTTCACTTGGGGCGCTGGTCTGTGGCTGCGTCGATTCAGGCTCGACTTGTTGCGGATCGTCTGAGCTCACTGCCTTGAGGTCGCTCTTCGTGCCAGTCAAGCTCATGATGTTGTTGCGCAACTGCTCGACGTCCGCCAGCGACTCCTTCTGCTCGTGAAAGGCCGCCTGGCTGTCGAGAGCGGCGCTGATCTGGGCCTTGATCGTCTGGGCTCGTTCATAGTAGCCACTCAAACTGGTCTTCTGGTCGGTCTCTATCGAGTCAGTCCCATTCGACGTGCTCGAGCTGTGCTGACCACTCGCTTGGCTGGCCGAGATCGGCTTCTGGCTTCCTTTGCTCTGGCCGTTCTGCTTCTCGCGGTTGGCATGTTTCTTGGCAGCCGCCGAGTTGACAGTTTTCTTCTTGGTCTCCGCCATTGGTACGACGAGGACAACTACTAGTGGGCAGTGAGCATTTGGTCGAGCAACAGGAGCGTGGTCCACATCAACAACATCAAGAGCAATTGCTGCGGGTCCATCAACAACGACAACGACAACAACAACAACAACAACAACAACGCCGTCGGCAGCGTGCGAGACGCCGCGTAAGTGCCTAGCGCCGCGACAGCTCCTCTTCAAGAAAGGCGGACTTTCTAGGCGCACAGCCAAACCTTCGACGGCGGTCGAGACAGATGTTCGAGGAATCTCTGGCCAACGTATGCGCTCGAGGGACTGCATCCCTTGGCCAGCGCACTGCAGTCTCAGCCGCAGCCACCGCTAGCCGCCCACGCACGGTGACCCTATGGCCAGCTTGATCGTGAAAGGCCGCGTGTCCCGCGCGCATCAACATTCAGTTGAAGGCGCTGAATGGGAGGCCCATCTGCGCGCTGGCAGCTCGTTCGAGGCGACGCGGGCGCCTTGCGTAATCGGCTGACTCGCGACTTTAGCGGGGCCCTTTGAGGGGCGCCTACAAAATCAATTTCGAGCGCCTTCCTCTGCCGTGCGCCCGCCTCGCGCCAGAGCGGAGGATTATTGTGGGCGCCGTCATTGGCGATTGGCGCTGAGTGTCCAGTGCACTGCAGCCACTAATCGGCTCCCGGTGGCATAGATTAACCTCTGACGTGCGCGCCGCAAATCGAATCAGAAGAGTTTAGGCGGCAGCTAATCTAAGTGGAAAACGGAAACGCTGCTCGCCTGTAGGTCGCGCGCTCTGTATCCAAATTCTGGCGCACGTTCTCAATATGATTGGGCGCTAATCACATGAATGGGCATAACGCCGCTCGATAGGGCGGTGGTCGGCTAGAGAACTCGATCGTCTGTGACATTTAAGCGGCAAAACGAATACAGTGGGACAGTGTCCAGCATCGCTGCTGACGATCGGTCATCAGGAGCATCAATTAGCCTGCGGGCATCCCATTTAATGAATGGCCAGCCCGTGCCAGACAGGTGGGCACCATTATGAGAGCCGGCAGAGCGGCGCCTCGGCCGCTAGAGAAGCGAGGCCGCCGCGCGGACACCTACACGAGCGCACAGCCGCGCCGGCCCGCCCCCAGCTGTCCGAGCGCTCTGGCGGCGACAACGGCGCCAATCTGTCGAGTCACTCCCGCTTGGTCGTAGTAGTGGTTGTCAACCATCGACAAGAGTCGCAATTTGAGGTGCGATCGCAGTGGGCGGCCGGCGTCGCGTCACATCCGAGCGGCGCGGCCGTCGTCGCTTTGTTGTCTACCACCGGCGGCCGTACAAAGCGTTGCCGAGAGTCAAACAGCCGACACCTACCGTGCGCTCGGCGTTCACGATGAGCTCTTCAATTTCAAAAACTCGCACTCGACTCCTCGGCTTCGTGCGGGTGGTTGTCTGTCTAATGAGGCAACAACATTGTGCGTCTCTGTCAATGCAACACTGCCAATAATAACACTCCGACTGTCACTTTCGCCGCCGACCGACAACAGATTCTCGCAAATCCACTGCGACGACCACTATAGAACCAGTTCTTTCCATCGGCCACCCGTTCGTGCCCGCATCCGGCCCACGCGGTCATTGGCCCGTTCGCGGCGGCGGCGGCGGCGTCATCGACGGCGGCGCTGGTGGTGGTGGGCGGTGGCTGTCGAGTGGCGGCATCAGCGCCACGTTCAGTCGGCGGACGGATGCCGATGATGATCGGCGAGAAAAAGGTTTCAAGGATGGCGCGCTCACCCGAGTCGAAAGCGGCTGAGCACAATCCAATTAACAGTGCTGACCACAAGAAAACCACCAAGAGCCCCCAAATCATCAAGACCACGAAAGCGAGCAACTGCTCAGAGGCCGGGCGCCATCTCAGACAGGCCATCAAGATACTCACAGTCACAAGCCTCTTGAGTTTCATAGAGCACTGGCACTGGATCCGGCCCGCAGACTGCTTCGGCTGGACTGCCTGGAACAACAATCTGCTGCAGGCAGTTAGCGACTGTCCCACGTTCGATGGCAACCGCACCGGGATCTGTGTGTCGAGCGCCGCCGAATGCAGAAATCGTGAGTATGCCACCCCCGAGCCGGCGCGCATTATCTATTCAAGCACTGAGGGGGAAGCTAACCTGTGAGCGTTACCAAAACATTGCAGGTGGGGGTCGACGATTAGGCTCATGTTACTCGAACCAGGGCGGCATCAACGGTCAGAACTACCAATACGGCGGTCAATCCTCATATGGGCCACTCTTTAGCGGGCCCAATCTGGGTGTCGTGGTGGGCGTTTGTTGTTCAAGTAAGTGACATGCGTCTGAGCGATTTAGTCGTCGCGCCAACATGACCATTCACAGTGTCTCACCCATTCCCCCCTTTCTAAATCTCTCTCCACGACCAGTCCAAGTGACGTGCGGCGAGACCATCAGATATAATGGTACCTACTTCAGGAACCCCGGCGCACCGGCGCCGTTTTCAGACTCGCGCGCTTGCTCGGTGACGGTGGCCAGGAGTCAGCCGAACATCTGCCAGATTCGCTTGGACTTCCTGAAATTTGATCTCGACCGGCCGCGGACAGGTGTTTGCGAGAACGACCGCTTTGTCGTTAGTGGTCAGGCGAGTAACTCTATCGTGCCGGCTATCTGCGGCTATAACACTGGTCAACACGTGTACCTTGACCTGGATCCCAGCAACTACGGACCCGTGACTCTAAATGTTATTACGATTGGCAGTCGGCCGAGGCTCTTTGACATTAGAGTGACCTACATAAGCTGCGCAAGTCCCTATAGAGGTAAGTTGACACTCACGAAACTGGTGCCCCTCGCGGCCAACTTCTGTAGCTCCAGTCACTGCTGCAAGCCTTAGTCCCAACTGGAATAATCTCAACTATGACCTATCTCTAGCGCCCGAAAACTGTCTCCAGTATCAAAACTCTCTCATAGGCCAGATAAAGTCGTTCAACTTTGAGGAGTTCCAGGTGGGCGCTGGCACGGGCTATCTGTCGGGTCTGGACTATGCAATCTGTTTCAAAAAACCGCCCGGCTACTGCTCGGTCACCTACACAGTGCCTCGACAGTTGTTCGCAGACATTGGCCAGAGTATCATACACCAGACGACACAGACCCAGACCAACTACCAAGTGAACCCGGGTCAGTACTTCAATGTTATAGGCATGGTGGGCAATGATCAGGCGGGCGCGGGCCACTACGAGTGCCCCCAGGATTACCTGCAGTTGGCGAACATTCCCTTGTGCGGCTCTCGGTTGAACAGCCAATTGGTACCACCTACTCCTAACCCGACAACCAACGCAGAAGTCGTGGGTATGTAGCGAGGGTCACGTTCTTGTGGTTTTTTTAGATATGGGACCTATAGATTGACCGTGCTAACGATTCCTCTCGTCGACTCAACCGCGCAGATAACTCGACAGGACCGATCGTGGCGAGATTTGTCTCAAACTTCAACGACGTTGGACGCGGCTTTCTACTAGACTACAGGTTCAACCCCTGTGTTGTGGCAGGTTGATGGGGTAGAGAGATGATGATATGTACATGATGCGGAGCCTCTAACAGCGGGCGCCCCTAGAAATCGTCGTATGAGGTTGGACGCGTTCCTCTGGGTGTCCAACCGAGGAGAAATGTATAAAGTATATTGTTATCTAGGGCCTGATGGTGCCAAGTTTAGCGTGAGATTGCTAGATAGATGAACATCTTCCTGTGACGTTCTCTCACGCGTTATTGGTATAGAGTTCTCAAGGCCAAACCACATCCGAGCATCAACTCAGTGTTGTCGAGGCTGTGGCAAGTGTTGGCGAGTTTCGTCATAGATTCGTTAATTTTTTTGAGTGGCTTAAGAAAAATGTTCAGAGTGTAATGAAGAGAAAGAGTGGGGTGAACAGATGAGAGGTCTAGCTGGTGAGTCGGGCGCGAGGTAATGAGGCAGCTAGTGGATGCGGGGCTGGCAGTGCGAGCGACAGCGATGACTAGGCCGGCGCTCGAGCTGTTGCTGGCGCCGAGCGGGGGCGATTGCAAAACCACGTGGGATGTCGGCGATTTGAAGAGCGAGCGCGGCCGAGAGTGCGCGCGAGGCGCAGAGCGAAAGAAAGCGCGCGCGCTCGGCCGCGCCTGAAGAGCGCCCGACAAGGCCGAGGCGCAGCTCAGGCGCGCGCTTGCTTCGACTGCGTCGCGGCCGAGTCGAGTCGAGTCGAGCCGAGTCGAGTCGAGTCGGGTTGAGTGGAGTGGAGTGAAGGAAAGGAGCCGACGTCGGGCTTCTGGCGCTGGCCCGGCCGCGCGCGTCCTGCAACGCGCGCTCTCTGGCGGCCGATTGTGCGAGCGACTGAGCCATCGCGCGCGCGAACTCTACAGCTGCTACCGCTGCTGTAGGTTGTGCTGCTGCTGCTGCTGCTGCTCCTGTCGCTGCTCTCCGGCTGCCATTGGCGGCGCGACGTCTGTGCAATCGGGTGGCCAAAATCGCGCACGTTAACGTTGGCTAACGAAGGCTAGAGCGGGTCGCAGAGATGGGGAGACAGACCACCACCACGGCTCACAGCTACGACCACGACGACAACGACGACGGCTGAAAAATTTAGCTAAAATTTTCGGAAATTGCAATTGATGCAGAATCTCTCGCACTCTTACGCTCTCGCTTAGCTTATTATATACACAAACACGAACTCACTCATTCACTCACGCACTCTCTCGCATACTCTCGCTCAAACGCAGGCCCTTTCGCTCACACATACACACAGACACAAACACACACTCACACTCGCAGCTCGCGATACACCAACAATCATTATTTAGACACACACACACACACATAGACCAACACCAACACCACCGCCACTAACACGTAGACACACGGGCACGGGAAGAACATACACAGCACAGACACAGACACAGACACAAAAAACACATACTCTTAGCCCACACAGGAGAAACAGCGGGAGAGAGTTGATGGCACAACGATAATCACCACCACCACCACCGCCGTCGTCGTCGTCGCCGCCACCACCACCACCACCACCACCACTACCATCAACACGGACGATCGCTACAGAAGCAGCAACCATGAGACCGCCCCTGATTCCACAACCGGTGCCCATCAACGACAACGATCTCCATCATGTGAAAATATTGAAACAACTCTACAACTGTCTCATCGAATACCGTGAACCCAAGTCTGGCCGCATTATTGTCGCCATATTCATGTGCCTCCCATCCCGTAAAGACTTTCCAGAATATTTTGAAATCATACACAGGCCTATATCCATGTATGAGATCCGTAAACGGATTGAGAATGGAGTCTACAAAACTGAGGAGCCTTGTCTGGAGGACTTCAAGTTGATGTTCAAGAATTGTAGAACATTTAATGAAGATGGTTCAATAATCTATGGAGATGCAGTTAAACTCGAAGAACTGCTCATGACTAAATATGATCAATTAGTGCCCGATAACAATAGGCACAAGCTAATCGCTAATAATACAAATATTACACACAACAATACCTTCAACTCAGCTGCTTCCACAACACCAAACAACAACATTACTACATCCACACCCAACACCTCCACCCGCAAATATGTTCGCAAAAACTCAACTACCTCAAATAATACCAACCCAACACATAATCAGCAGCAGCAGCAGCATCACCAAAACAACCATAACCACTTAAACTCCAACCAAAACAATCACACAAATAGTAATACACACATATTGTCAAATAATCTAAACAATAATGGTTTATCGAGCGATGCCGACTCAAACCATTTCTCCAGCTGCAATGGTACACAAGATAGCTTTCACAATGATGCATCCATAGATAGTAATTCAAATTTGTCTTCGGCTACAACCAATACCGAAACTAAAAAGGAGTCTAGCAAACGACATAAGAGGGATCCAGACGCACCAAAGAAACGCCTCCTCACAGGCTACATCATCTATGCTGCCGAGGTTAGGAAAGAATACGTTGATAAGCACCCAAATCAGGATTTCGGTTTTATCAGTAGGCTCATAGGTAATGATTGGAAGGCCTTGCCCCGAGATCTCAAGCTAAGGTATGAACAAAGAGCTAAGATTCACAATAAGAAATTGGAGGCCGCCATGAAGGCGGCTGCCGCAACTGCAGCCGCTGCAGCAGCCTCAACCCCATCCACCAACATCACAGCAACTACCACCACGACATCAACATCAGATGGCTCCAACCAAGGTCAACTGAGGTGCCAAAGCCAACCTCATCCGGCCTATCATTATAGCCAACGAAACCAATTGTATTCAACTACCGATCAAAAGGTTGATACCGCAACCCAGACTGCGCCGTTTCGTTTCGTCGAACCGCCCACCAAGAGACGATATGCATATGCCGAAACCTACCTGAGATATATCGAGGGTCTCAACGTGCCCAACATAGACCAAATAGTCGAAGAAACCGCCTGTCCGGATCGACCAGCGGAACCAGTGAGCTCTTGGTTGGGAGGAGGCATTGGGCGCCACACGTCCAATGAGGCGGCCTTATGGGCGCTAGGATTCTTGCTACAAGATTCGGAAACCATGAGAATGAACATGCAACCTTATATCAGCTCCTCAGATTAGACCGGATAGCGCTGCACTTATACACTATGTTCGGGCAGATTGGTTCAAACCTGGGCATCCCCTCTGAAACTATTATATGAATTGCTGTGCGTTTTCCGCAGCCATTACATGGTAAATTAAAGAATGCGATACTAATCTGACGCCTCATAATCCATCTGTTTTTACTATTAGATTAGAAGTATCGGAGGAGTTCTGATTGGTCGACAATTTTCCGGTTGACAAACTGTGCTAGAGGATATGGCACTGTGTCTGGCAGCGTTATTTGTGCCTGGCATCCTAGGTTTCCTCTCTTATAATCATCGTACCTGATGAGAGAAAGTCGAGTTAGGTGTTTCAGACTCGGAACCCGATCGAAGGTCTTCCTAATGAAAATAAGGTCGAGTTGTCGTTCGCCTAACTTCTGAGACACTTCTCTTGCTTTGATTTGGTTTAAGTCCTTGATCATCTTATCATTGAAAAACATTGCAGGTTGATCTATAGCTAGACCTAAATCATCACAGCCACTGTCCAGAAGATAACTGATGGCTTGACACTTAGCTCTCACAGCTGAGACACTGGGACGACTGATTAGACAGTAAAGAGGAGTCTTGAGCCTCAAGTCTATTGCATCAATGTCCGCTCTGTGAGACACGAGCAACTTGACGAAATGGTCTAGATGGTTTTCGCCGACAACAAGTACACAATAGTGCAGCGCGGTTCTTCCGAATCTATTCTTTATATTGACAAGAGGAACTTCAACTTCATTTTCAAGTCTGGCAACAAGGGGAGATTTTGTAGAGATGTCAGTCTGTGTTGTGAGTGGGCCATAGGTTGAAAATGCTGGAAAATCTAATACTGGTGGGTCTTTCTTCTGAGATTCATAGTCCTGTGATTCGCTTGTCATTGCGGTTGGTGTATTGGAGATTGATCTAGTGCGAGCACAGCATTGCATCCGAGAGCCCATGATTCGACATAATAGATGGTCCTGGGATTTGGGTTCTTCACTTGGGACTAGATTCGATTGCGGAGTTTGGCCCATTTGATTTGATTTGACCAAATCACCAACGTACTGTTTGCACTCTTGGCTTGACTGAACATCATCCTTCGCGAGCCGCTCATTCTCTCTGAAGTTACTGTTGGTACGGTAATCTAGCTTGATTCTTTTGATGGCAGAGTGGTGTGAGTGCTTTAATTCACGATCTGCTTCAAGCAATAATCTAATTATTGATGTTAGATTCTGAACAACCTCTGGTTCGTTGTTGAAGATGAGTGCACCGTTACGGTAGGATTGTATGGCTATGTGCAAAGCGGTATTACCAGCATAATCGCGTAGTCTGAGATTAACTCCATGATCTATCAAAAGTTTGACTAGTTCCACGTCCAGGTTGTAAGCTGAGCGATGGAGCAAGGTGCGTCCATAGTTATCGAGTCTAACATCGATATCAACCAAGTCCGACTCAATAAGTTGTATCAATTGATTTCGACGGTGTTTAGTGAGACATTGATCGAACAGGAGCTTGCCTATCTGTTGCCTACAATCTTGAATATCGGTGTGTAGAAGAGATTTAATTTTGTCTGCGAGTTTGGCAAAATAGTGCTCATTCAATAGGTCGACTAATTCTTGCTTTTGTTTCGAGCCGAGATCTCTCTTATAGTGCCAACAGTAGAATTTCAACTGTTTCGACAGTAGGCCGAAGCCATCGTTGATAATATTGCTGATAAGCATCTTCTGAGGGTCCAGTCTTGACCTAGGCCCTCAGTCCCCATACACAGAGTTACAACTTCCTATTGTGTGGAGGTGTGGTTGTTTTGCAGAAGCTTTCAGAGAGACGCCAGTTCATTATAGTGTGGGTTATTGGAACCCTCTCAGATTCACCTGTCTGCAGCGGTCAGTTGATATTATGGCGCTTGAATGTCCGGTGTCCTCATTCTTGCTGTTCAGATTCAGTATGAGTATCCAGGCTGCAGGTACAGCCCCTGGATGCAGTGATTCTATGGCTCGGAATGGCAGTCTGAGATGTTTGTCTGTCCGGGCGACCGACTAGATCGACGGTCCGATGGGAGTGACCAAAACGGTCAGTCGTCTGTCCTGTTCGGCGCTCGCCCAGAGCCGCGCGCTCACTAGGTCAATAAACCTCAAGCTGCAGCGGTACTGCGGCGAGAGCGGCCGCTGGAGCCGCAGTTCTTTGCAAGCGAAAGTCACAAGGCGCTGGCGGCGATTGCAGCAAGCGGGCGAAATTCTCGCAGCCTTGCGCCAGCCTTCTGTGTTCGCACGGATTTCTTCGCACTGCCTATCGGCTTCTGCGATCGCTCGGCTTCTCGCGGGCTAACCGTTCGGCCTGCTGAGGATTGCGTCAGGTGCGCCGCAAACTCTTGTCGTGCCCTCGCCCGTGTGCGTCTGTGTGCCTGTGTGAGTGAGTGGGTGTATGTGTCTTTGTGCGGCTATCTAACTCAGCCAGCGGTAGCCTGCCGCATGCGTGCAGTCGCTGACGCAACAGAGCAACACAGCCGCCCTCGCCTTCGCCTTGCTTACGCCCCTGTTAGCTAAGTTGCGCTCTTCTGGCGGTCAACCACCAGCTAGGCCGCCTAGTTAACCTGCTGTCATGCGCGGCCAACAGGCGGATAATGGGCTCGTATATTATTGTGCGCGTGTGTCTGTATATCTGGTGACAATGCACTGTCGACGGCGCCACAAAAGGCGCTGATTCCCGAGAATCGACTCAATCTCGAGTCCGTGAACGCTCGACGCTGAGCTGCTTGGGCTTGATACTTCTCGTTGACGCAAGTCTGAGCTGCACTCGGATTCGCGTGACCTATGGACTGCATTCCATCGACTAGGCTGTGTCTTCAACTGCTCAGCTTGGCCTAATCTCAGCTCTACTCAAATGGTCCGTTACCTGTCTGTCGGAAACAGATCGATCGACATTATATCAAACTGGCTCTTAGTTCACATTCGATTCATTGTGAGAGACAAACGCACACCAGCACACCAGCACACACACACACAAGGACATGCACGCCGAGGAGTGGTGCCGAAAATGCACTAAGACTCTCCGCTCGAGGCGTCGATTGGATAGTCCAAGGAAATGTGCCTCTGCTTGACACCTTTCAAGCGGTTAACGAAAACTTCCTGGCGGATGAGAGACGCCATCGAGGCACTAGCTGTCTCGCGAGCGCCCCTCTCGGCGCCACGCCGGTTCTGTACAGCTCCATTGATGCCGAATAAGATAGTGCATCTCAATGGACTGAGTGCAGGCGCGAAACTTGGCAACTTCTCACAAGTCCGCATAACCGTTCGGAGGTAATAAAGCGGTCTCGACAAGATTTGTCGCGTTTTATTGAGCGGCATCTTTTCTAAGGTGTCGTCTTAATCCTGAAGAAACCTCTAGGTTGACGCTGGTCGCTACAGAGGAGCGTCATTCGTGAAGTGCAATGGTGCGGTCTCCTGAGGCGTGCGCGACATCTCAGGTCGAGCGGTGTCCATCAGTCGCAATCGGTTAGATGATCAGATTAGAGAAAAGGATCGAGTCGGCGTTTGTCGCGAGCGCGTGCGAAGGAGCGAAGCTGTTCGCTTTGCGTCAATTTGGCGGCCTCGAGTATTGCACGCACACTGAACTTGAACTTTCGACATGCCAGTCGGCGGCGGTAGCGGCGGCGGTAGCGGCGGCGTCTCCATCCATCGAGTCCACTTCAGAACAAGAGTTCATCGCAGCAATCGCTTCAGGAGAGTGAGGACTCGCGCAACAACTGGCGGAACCAACACGGCCGAGCGCCAAGAGTTCTCGGTTGCACATGGAAGCCGCAGGTTGGGATTGTTGTGCGGCCGCCCGTTGTGCAAGCGCTTTAGACAGACGAGCTCTCTGCATGTGGCTGTCGCCCGCTCCAACTTCGAGTGTCTGCATTTGCACGTGCTAGCTCCTTGAATTCCTCACTTGTGAATTGCTCATTGACTCGAACACTGTGCAATTGATTGGCCAATAAGCAGCCCCGTGGACCTGTAATAATGTCGACATCTCAACAAGAGGCCAGACACTCGGCACGCGCTGGCGGCTCTCCCACAGCCGCAAGCCTGCCGACTTCGAGAAAGAGAGAGAGAGCGAGAGCGAGAGAGAGAGAGAGAGATGGAAAGACCCCTCGAAGTCGGACTGGGTAATTGGGCTATCAGTCAGGGCGGCCAGTCAACAGGCTGCGTGTATGCCGGCGAGTCGTTTTTGGCGAGTGTGATTGCTCGCACGACTGCGACTAATTGGCGAGCAGCTCGAGTCTGATGATTGTGCCGCTGTCCGCGTCGAGCAGCACCTCCTCGCCGTCGCGGAGAATTTTCGTGACATTTGGGATGCCGATGACGCTGGGCAGGCCGTACTCGCGCGCTACTACTGCGCCGTGGCTGATGAGGCCACCCACCTCGGTGATGATGCCGCTGACAAGCGGGAACACCGGCGAGAAGGCGATGTCGGTGGAGTGCGTGAGCAGAATGGTGCCCGCGCGCACCTTGTTCAGCTCCAGGTAGCTTGCCACCAGACAGATTCTGGCGCGCACGCGGCCCGAGCTCGCGGGCGTGCCCCTCAGTCTGGGTGCGCTCGTGAGCGCCGCGTCCAGCTCGGCGCCGCCCTTCAGGTGGTGCGGGATGAGGTCTCGGTCGCGGATCACCTCGTCGTACTTCCACACCTGGTCGGCCGGGAACATGCGTTCGAAGAGTTGACGCCGACGGAGGGCGTGCATCACGTCCGCGGGCCGGTGGGCGCGGCACAGCGCTTCCAACTGGTCGAAGGTGAAATAGTAGAGCAGTTGCGGGTCGGGGAGGCGCAGTTTGCGGGCCAGTTGGCGGCCCAGGAGGCGGGTGGCGATGCGCTGGCAGTCGGAGTTCAGGATGATCACGTTCTTGGTGTACTCGCGCGCCGACATCCACCTGTGACACCTGGGCACCACAATGTGCTTCAGCTTGAGCCGGTCGAGTCGACTGAGTGGCGTCTTGAGTTCGCTCGAGATGGCCACCATCAGTTCGTCCACGGTTTTGGGCGGCCTCGAGCCTCCGCTCGTCGCCTCGGCTCGACACTCCACCGAACTCGGCTCACTCGCGCCTTGTGTATGGCCGTTCGCCTGGACCTGTGGGGCGACGCTCGCGCGACAGTTAGTCTTAATCATTTCAACCAGTTGCTCGGGCTCCTCGCGCCAGGTGCGCTGCGCAATCTCGAACTCGCTGTAACAGCGATGGCCGAAGCGCCTGAGGAAGTCGGCGAACTGGCGCGTGAGCGGCTCGCAGCCACTGCCGCCGCTCAGATAGGCGAGCGCCTCGCTCGACTCCATGGCCACAAACTTTTGGTCGTCGTGGTTGGCGCGTATGAGCGCCGCCATGGCGCCCACACACTTGGGGATCTGGCCGCTGATGACCTCCTTGTTGAGGGCGAGGAATCTGTTCTCGATGGCGGACACTTTTTGCGGCTCGTCGATGTGGGCGACCAGCAGTTTGCTCAGCTCCAAGTTCGCCTGGCTCGACAGCGAGGTGGCCGCCATGTGGGCGCGCCAGCACTCGAACGTGAGGCGCAGCAACGCTTTCAGGCGCCCCAGCAGCGCCAACAGTTCCGCGTCGTCGGGCACGCCCACGAGCTCGGTCGTTCGCCTGTCTTCGTCCACTAGCTGCGCGTGCAACTTCCAAATGGGCTTGGCAATGCGCTCCACCTCGCGCATGGGCTCCACCTGGAGGCGGAAGGTGCGCAACCGGAAGCGCAGCCCCGAGAAGCCGTTGGGCGTGGGCTTGAACGAGCTCGAGGCGGCCATGAGGTCGCGCTGGGGCTCGAGTTCGCGGCCGAAGAGGCCGATCTCGAGCGAGCGCACGAGCGTGGACTTGGGCTCTTGGCCCATGGCCAACAGGCTGGAGCCGAACAGATTGAAGAACACGATCCACTTCTCGATGTTGGCCTCCATATTCGAGCAGTAGGGACTGTAGAGCTGGCGAGCGGTCAACTTGCAGTCGAGCGGCAGGTTCTCGAGCTTTGCTTGGGTGGCCACTAGGCCCCAGGTGGCCAGGCAGTAGGTCAGTGTGAGCGGTTTGATGGCATAGGGCAGCACCTCGCCCACGTTGGCGCGCGAGAAGAACACCAGCTCTGTCTGGGGGGCGCGGTCGCACTCGCGCAACAGCTCCTCCTGGCTGAACAGCTCGACGCCAGTCACTGGCCGACACTGGAACAGGTAGAGCTGGTCGGCCAGGTAGCCGAACTCGATGTCGCAGTGCGCCTGGCGCGTCGAGTAGTAGCGCTCCAGGCGCACGGCCACGCGCGCCAGCTCCAGCACCTGCGCCTCGGCCAAACAGCACTGCGATCTGTCGAGTTGCTGCCCGTCGGCCTGCCCGCGTGCCTGCTGGCCCTGGAGCACCGCCTCCTTGGCGCCAATGTGGGTGTGGAGGATCTTGAAGGACTCGTGGGTGGACTTGAGCACACGGATGGAGTCCGGGTCGGCGGCTGCGCTCACCACCGACTCGCCCAGCCCGAAGTTGGCCGTTATGGTGAGCAGACGCGGGTCGCCCGACACCGGGTCGCAGGTGAACATGACGCCGGCACGATCGCACGAAATCATCTCCTGCACCACCACCGCCATGGGCAGGTCGAGCGCGAGCCCGTGCGAGCGCTTGTACGAAATGTTCTCGTACGAGAACTTGCTAGCGAAACACGACATCAGCGCGCGGCCTAGTGGCTCTAGCGAGCCGTCGGCGGGCATCTCTACGTCGAGTAGAGTCTTCAGTTGACCGGCCGCCGACATGTCGGCCTCGTCCTCGCCCCACGACGACGAGCGCACCGCAAACCGAACCGCCCTGGCCGCGTAACTGGTCCCCAGCTTGCGCGCCAGCTCGGCCTCGAGCGCGCCCGGAAGCGGAAGAGAGCGCACAAAGCTCTCCAGCTGGAGGCACTTGTCGCGCGTCTGTTCCGCCCGCATGGGCACTGCTGCGTCGTGCGCAACCAGCAACTTTGTGAGCTGGGCGAGCTGCTCTTGGATTTGGGACTGCTCGGCGCAGACCAAGTCGAAGGCGTACCGAGTGAGCACCAGACCGCTGGGCACTTTGAAGGCGCCCGACCGCAGCTCGTACTGGCGCAGCTGCGCCAACGAGGCCGCTTTCGAGCCCACCAGGTCGCTCGACATACAGATTGGCTCTTCGATAGACACCACCAGAGGTCGCTCGCTGGGCGCCGCGCAGGTGGGCGTCGGTTCCTCAGCAAGCAAGGCGCCCGCATCGATGGCGCGCCGCCGCTCGTTGCGGCTCTGAGTCATCGAGAGCTCGTCCTCGTCCGAGTCGAGCACAATCTGGTCGTCGCGCGACACCCACACCCAGCCGGGCGATGGCTCCAACTCTTTGGCAGGACTGTCCGCCAGCTTCGTGAGGCCCTGGACCTCGAGCCAGTCGGTGTTGGTGTCGCTAGGCGTCCGGTAGCGGATGTCTAGCGACTCGTCGCGTGCCTGGTTTCTGAACTCGAAACTGGTGCCCTGTTGCCGACTCGAGTCCAAGCTCGAGCTGGGCTCTTCCCGGCCACCAGAGGGCGCCGACTGCTTCGACCTCGAAATAAACTCACGCAACAGGTCCAACTGGTCGGCGGCCAGATTGTCGAGATTGTCTGCGCCTGGGAATACATTGAAATTCGCGTAGCCGTTGAAGGTGTGAAGGGTGGCTCCCTGTTCACTTCCGGTTCCGGTGCTCTGTCCAACGGCCTCCGGGGTGGTGGACTCAGCGGCGCGCACACTGGTGAGCGCCAGATGGGCGGACTTGCCGTTGAGCAGGTAGACATAGAGGCGCTGGCAGTGCACATCGAGCCGCCGCTGGTGCAGGTGCCTAGGGTCGAGGAGGTGGCGCGCGTAAAAGCCGCGCAATGAGATGGTCCTCGACTCGGGCGCCTGGTCGTTCGAGAGCTTGAGCAGAGTGAGGTCGCCGCTGAGGCGGACCTTCTGCTCGTGTCGGTCGAGGAAAGGCCGGGCGGCGGCGGGTGCGCGCTCGTGCTCGAGTAGGTCTGTAACCTCGCCCAAAGGCGTTACGACGCAACCCAGTCGGAGGTGTACCCGCTCTGCGGGTAGTGCCTGGTTTCCCCGTCTCACTAGTTCGGCCTCGCCCTTGAAGGTCAGCCGGGCGCGTCGATAGGGACAGTTTATGGCGAGTTTAAGTTTGGCTGAGCGCGAGCCGTACTGCTGTATCAGCTGCTCGACTTGTGGCTGGCTCTGCTCGCCGTCGACGCCGAACAGTTTACAAGTGTCCGGCTGATAGGTTTCGACTTGCCGCGACTTGTAGGTGGCGCCATCTCGCGTCCTCAGCTCGAACTCGCTTACCAAACTAACCAGTTGGTTGTGGTGATGGTGGGGGTGGTGATTGTTGTTGTTGTTGCGATGGTGTTGGGCACCGTTGTCATGCTGGTCGTGTCCCTGCTGGAGGTCGTCTTGATGGGGGCGCCATTTAAACTTCACGAGCAGTCGCTCGCCCTGAGGTTCGTGAAAATTGCCTGCCACCAGGGTGACATTCTCGCGCCGACCGAGCTGGGCCGTGCCAAGGTCGAAGTCGCGCCGACTCGGCAACAAGCCGGTCTTGTGAGGGTCGGCAATACGGCGCTCAATCTGGAAGTCGTGGAATCTGCTCTTGGGCATATCGGTGGTGGTCGTGATGGAGGCGATGTGAATTCTTAACAGATGAACTGTTCATCGGCGTTTAAAAAGGTCAAAAGCAGTGCCGCCGCTGCTTTTAGAGTCTCCAGCTCGAGCAAGTGTCGAAAGCGAGTTACTTTTGTACGCACTGGTTGTCGAGCGGCGTCAATGACGAGATCGCCACTGCACAATGACACATTCTGGCTGGGCACGCGGTCGCACTTTGGTACCGATGAAGTGTCGCGATAAGGCACAAGAGGCAGCTGAAGGAGAAGCAACGCCGAGTGCCATTGATATGGTGGCTTTCGACACGAATGTCCCAGAGGGCGCGTTGAAAGAACCGCTTTGTTAAGTAACAGAGCGCAACGCCAATGAGAGTTGAAGTGAGAGCAAATTGGGACGCTCGCGGGCGCGTACTCTTGACGCCTAGAGAGAAGTTACTAATCACCGCGCCGATGGAACAATCTTGATCTTCACGGTCTTGGCGTCGACAGGGCAACACCGAAACCTCTCGGACTTGTTGTCCGTTTAATTAGCCGAACAATCTTTCTTTGTGCTCAAATGAGGAGCTCGCGATGGCAGCCAAGAGCCAACGAGGCGCAATAGCTTTCCTCATTCATTGGCTGGCTCGACGCATTCGTGCCGTGTGACGCTTGCCGATGGGTCGGTGTAGATTTGTGTAGCATACGAACTGATGGCGTTCGTGCAGCACTCGTACTGGACACCAGTGCAATGGGCGCAGTCCAGCTCGTTGAGGGCGCACAGAGCGCGCAGCTCGTTGCAAATGAGCTCGTCGTTGTCGTAGGGAGTGGTTGTTGTTGGAGCGTTTGTTGTTGTCGCGCCTCCTACAGCACTAATTCGATGCGCCAGCGAGTCGCCCTGGCTGCCCCCAGTCGAGCTTGGCGAGCTGGGCTGCACTGTGATCACAGCAGGTTAACTGTTCCACGTCCAGCTCACTGATCTCAGTCGAGGCGGCGGCGATCGCTGACTGGCCCTCGACCCCGAGCTGGCCTGTGGACAGGTGAACGTCGTAGGCGGCGCTGTGTGCGAGCTGCTCGTGAAGACAGTGGGGACATTGAAAGTGCTCCTGGTCGCGGTGGTCGGCCTGTTGCGCGGCCGCAGTCACGTCGCCCTCTGACTGGCCGCCCGCCGTCGCCGGACACAGCTCGAGGTCCGGGCGGCCCGACTCAGTGGGCGCGGCTCTTCGTATCACAAGTTGTGGCTGCCGCTCGATGAGTGCGATTGACTCCATCTTCTCGTCGGCGCCACTGAGCGGGGAATAGCTGCCACTGGAAGAGTCTCGGATGCACCGGCTCGAGCTCACATCGGTCACACTTGGCGGCGAGCCCGCCGAGTCGCTGAGCTCGTCAGTGTCGCCCTCGAGTCGGATGTCGTCATCGTCGTCGTCGTCGTCGTCGTCGGTGTCGCGAGTGTTGCTGTTGTCGATGTTGTCGCGGCTGCCGTGGCTGTTGTTAGTGTCGCACTCCGAGAGTCTGGCGCTCCGTTTGCGGAGCTCGAGCTCGCTGGCCGCCTGCGAGCTGCCGCCGATCGACTGCTCGTCTGCGCCCGCACCGCCGCTGCCGTCGCCACCACTCGACTGATAGACTCGTCGCCGGCGGCGCCGCAAGTTCAAGTAGTGGCTGGTGGAGCTGTACTTGAAGACGAGCTTCAGCGCCGCCACCACCAGAGCCAGCGCGGCCATCGAGTAAAAGTACTTTGTGATGTTGAGCGTGGCGTTCGTGCGGTCGTACTGCAACTGGATGGACACCTGCTGCTGGTACTCGTTCTGGGCAAACTCCATCAGCGACGCCACCGAGCTCTTTGTGTCGGACGACTGTTGTTGTAGTTGTTGTTGTTCTTGTTCTTGTTGTTGAAAGCCCGCATTGGTCTCGCTAGAGTTTCCCGTCGCTGGCGCCACTTTGTTGCCGGCGCTCGCACTGACCGAAGAGGCCGCGGCATTGGGCACGTCTGTCGTGTTGCGCAATAGCGTCAGCTCGACTGACGGCTCAGACTTTTGCTGCTGTTTGCTGAGCAGCGAGCGCATAGTGTTGGCCGTGGTGATGTTGTCGAGCAGCTGGCGAGTCTGCGCGCTCAGCAGCGGACACTCGTCCACGTTGATCAGGCGCAACTTGGGCACACTCACGAAGGCCTGCTTGTTGATGGCCATCAGTTGCGAACTCGAGCGCAGCGACAACTGGCTCAGCTGCGGCATGTCCCAGAAGGCGCCGCGGTCGATGGACACCAGCTGGTCGTTGTCGTTGAGCAGAATACTCTCGAGCTGGAGGTGAAAGAAGGCGCCTGCGGGTTTTAGAGGTATCATGAGTGTGTGTGGGGGGGGGCGCATTAGAAATATGCGGATGAGATCCGAGACGAAAGTTTGGCAGTTTGCAGAAGTTCCACTCACCTGGCATCAACTGGCCAAGCTGGTTGTCGCTGAGGTCGAGCTGGCGCAGACTATCGACCATCGGGTGGAGGGCCGCCGAGGGCACGTGCACGAACGAGTTCGAGCTCAAGTTTAGCCACTCGAGCGACTCGAGCCCAATGAAGGCGTTGTTGCTGAGCACTGAGAACTTGTTGCGCGCCAGGTCCAGTCGCCTGAGGTTCGCCTGCGAGGCGAGCGCGCCCGCGCGCAGGTACGTCAGGAAGTTTGCCCGCATGAAGAGTGCCTGTGTGGAATTGGCGGTGATTGAGATTAGGTCAAGACATTAGCAATGTAGTCTAGAGGCGATGGAATGATTCTCGAAGCGATTGATACTTACCAGCAGATTGTTGTTGGTTTGGAACTGCTCCATGTATATGGTCTGCAGGCGGTTGTAGTTGAGATTGAGATATCTGAGCGCTGTGAGCCCGTTGAAGGCCTGCTGATGGATGAACCGAATCCGATTGTGGTCGAGTCGGATGGCCTGTATGTGCTTGAGAACGCGAAACTGGTCGTTGATTAGCCACTTGAGTTTGTTGTGCGACAAGTCAAGCGCACGCACCTGCGCGGCCTGGTGCAAAATCACCTGGATCAGGTTGTCCCTTTCCGGCTCCAGCGCGTTCAGCTCATCCACGTTCATCGTGGTCGCCACCGCCTGCGGTCCGCCCTTACTCACAGACTTGGCTCTGAGCGGACGCTCGGCGCGCACCCGATTGTAGACGCGCCCGTCGCCCAGAATGGGGCGCCGAAAGAGGCGCTTGACGCCGGCGCGCGCCTGCGAACCCGGCGAGCCACCGCCGGCCATAGAGGCGGAACCGGAAGTGGGTGAGATCTTGAACTGGTTGATGAACTTGAGGTAGCTGGACATGAAGTTGGCTTTGCTCTCTTCGGTCTCGCCAGCCACGATGGCGGCGCTCGAGTTGTGCGCGTCGGGCCCCGCAGCGGGCGCGCCCTCCTGGAGACCGGCGCCAGCACCGGAAGTGGCGGTCGAGTTGGGCGGCGTGGCTGGCGCGGGGGGCAGTGCGAATGGCCAGGAGTGGTCGGTGCCGTTGGAGCGGAGGAGCTGGTAGACGAAGTGGTGCTCAATGTAGCCGGTGAAGGTGACGCCCAGCTTGACGAGCGAGTTGTGCGACAGGTCCAAGTGGTAGAGGCGGGCGCGCAGTTGCGTCAGCATCAGCGCGTACAATTGCGTCCAGAGCTCGAACTTGATGTTGTTGTTGCGCAACACGAGCGACTCAATGGCTCGCTCGTCGTTGTCGAGCGCCTCGAGAGTGTGCAGGAGGGCGCGCGTCAGGTTGTTGAGCGCGTCGGGGTGCTCGCTCGACTCGGCCACGAGGTCTCCCCAGCGCGCGTTCGACATGTCGAGTGTTCGTAGCGGCTCCAGAGCCTCGATCGCTCTCCACTCGTCGGTGACTCCAGCATTCGGTCCAGCTGGAGAGCCGGTGGCAGCCGCTGCGGCCGCGGCAATGTAGCGATTGCGCGCTTTGTTGTGATAGTGGAGCGTCGAGAAGCGCCTATCCTCTGGGTAGGTGTGCGCGGCGCCCACAGGTGGCGCCAGCAGCTGGCTCGGGGTCAGTCCGGCCTGGGAGGCGGCGTGGCCGTCGGGCCTACCTGGAGACGGGGACGCGGGGGCGGCCGAGGACTTGAGCTTGAAGGGAGGAAGTAGGAGCGCTTGTCCATTCAGAGGGCTGGCGATGCGGGCGGTTCGCGGACTCGGCTCGCCCACGAGCTCGCCGGTGTTTCGGCCGCGAGTCCGATTGTGTTGGTCAGCGGCGGCGCTGACGGCAGAGCCGCTGCCATTGCTCGCCACAGATTGATCAATCACGACTTTGGGTCCGGCACCGCTTGCGAGCTGCGGTCGCCGCGTCGACGTCAGCAGCGATGATTCATCGGGCGCGCTGACTTTGGCGCTCGCCAGCGGCCCGCTCGTCGCGCTCGTCACGTTCGCCGCCGGCGTGCTTGATTGATCGGCGCTCGCTCTAATTGCGGGCCCGGCGGGCGCTCGCAGCGCGCCGGAAGTGGCCACGCCCGCGCCAAGACGCTCTGGAAGCGGCGGCAAGGGCGGCGCCGGCAGCCACAGGAGCGCATGGCCGGGCCCACTTCCGGCCGTGGTGGCGGCGCCCGGCTGGCCAGTGGCGTCGAGGACGTCGTCGGCGGTGTGGCGGTGGTTGTGGTTGCGGCGTTGCGAGGTCATGGCGGACGAGTCCTGTGAAGCCGCGGTCGCCGAGTCGAGGGCGACGTGCTCGTCCCAGAGCTCACCGCTCGAGGCGCCGCCAGCGGTGACATCGGTGGCGCTTGCGGCGCCCTCGTGCTCGTCTGTGGCATAATCTTGAAGAAACTCCAAGAGGGTCGCTCGATTTGCATCCAGAGTGGTGGCGGCTGCTCCCGCTGTTTGTTTATCTCCGCCCGCCGAACCATCCGAGCTGCTGGTATTCGTAGCCGCGAGTGGCTGCCCAGTGGCGCTCTTATCCGCCGCCGTGGCCGCCGCCGCCGCCGCCGTTGCCGACGTGCGCACTGCCAGTTCGAGTCGCAGGCAATTGCAGCGGCTGTTGCAGACAATTTCGCGGGCGCGCCCACGGCTCAAGGAGACGACCGGCGCCTGGTCGTCGAGATGGCGCCGTCGCTTCGGCTGCGCACCCGTTGCCGAGCTCCTGTTTTCATTATTTGCCGTCGCCGGCACGTCGCGTGTGGCCGTCGCCGCCGCCGCCGCCGACGACTTTGTTGTCATCTCGACGGCCGCCGTCGTCGCCGCCACTGCCGCCGAGTTATTACTCGCCGCCAAGGCGACCTCTTGGGCCCCGCGCCTGCCAGACGTTGGCGCGGCGAGCACTTCCTGCGCGCGACACGCACTAATTGGCGCCGACAGTAGCGATTTAAGGCAATGGTGGCTAAAGTGGTGGTAGTGCTGGTGCTGGTGGCGCGTGTCTCCCGCTTGACAGGCGCCTGACGGCCGGCCGCCCTCGAGCTGGAGGATAAAAATTTCGTAGGCAATCAAAAGTAATAAAAACAATTTGTGCGCCTCGACGGGCCCGGCCGGCCGTCGTCTGTGTTTGTGCTCGTGCGTGGGCGTTTGGCTTGGCGTGAGCATGGCGTTCGGCTGCGGCGCACTTAAAGCCGGCCTCAGTGTCGAGATCTCGATTGGCTTTGGCGCTGGCGGTGAATCCAGCGTCGGGGCCGACGCAGGGGCGCGGGTGCGGGCGGTTTGTGCTGTCGGCAAGCGAGGCGCGCCCCAGGCAAACTGTGTGGTGGACATGGCGCCAGTGTGGCAGCGCTCGCGTCGCCAGCTCTCCATTGGGACTTGAGTCAAGCCCTTAGCTCGTCCTGAGTCGCTCGTCCCAAACTGTGAGTCTCCGTTTGCGACCCCTTCTGTGTCTGTGTTTGTACTTGTGTTTCTGTTTGTGCACGCCAACTAGAGGCACACCAGACAGCCTGGACTCGACGCCTCGGCGGTGCCGGCGCCCATCGGTGGCTAGCTGTTGATCTGGTGGCTAGTGCGCGTCTGCAGGTGGACGTGGCAGTGGAAAGAGTCAACGTGGACGAGAGCGGGGGATGGAAATGATGCAACTGTTAGTGTTGGCGTCCACACAAAACTCATGCGGTCGATCTGTGGCTCGCCTCTCCGACTGCGGCACTCGTGTACCTGTACACTGGACATCGATTGTCGTTGTCTGCAACTCATAGAGCATGCGACGCTGGCTTCGACGATGCGCGCCCAGCTCAAGACTCTCAATCGCCGCCCGCTCGACAGCTCGCTCGAGCGTAACCGCCGGACCGGAAGTTGGGTCTGGCCAAATTTCTGTGTCCAGCAGGGCTGCGGGCGCGCACTCGCTTGTGTTTCTGGTCGGCGAGTCGCGCGACCAGGCGTAAGTTAATAATCGAGTCGCCAGTTGGCATCGTCACACTGGCTAGACGCCCATTTATCTTAGGTGAATGTGCGCATGTGCCGGCCCGCGTCTCGGGTGCGCCCATTCGGGTCAAGGCTTCCGATGGCGACGACGTGGGCGCGATCGTGGGCGCCGTTCAAAGTAGCGCATGTGTGTGTGTGTGCGTGCGTTACTGGGCCCGGACTAGCGAGCGAGCAAGCGTGTGGGTGGGCGAGCGAATCCTAATGAATTTGTGCAAATTTGACCGACCGGAAACTCTGCGCGCACCTGGAGAACAAATGGACTGCAAGCGAGCGCGTCCACAGACAGCCGCAACCAGGACGACGACAAGCTGGAGCTTGCAAATGGGCCGCCGCGAGCCAGTGCAAATCGAGTGGACGGATGCGAATGAGCAGTGAGAATGCATCCGCAAATGCATTCCTCTTGTTTCAGGTTAATTTAGCGCGCGCGCCCCTGCAGCCGCCGAGCCGACTGGCTCGTGATCTGAACAAGACGAATGTCTGCCATTCGAAGCTCTAGATCTCTACGCCCCCGCGTTGGTCAGCTGATGCGAGTGAGCGCACGAGCTCGTGGACTCGCTCGCCGACTCGTTGCCAGGTGGCGGAGCCTTGAGGCGGCGGCGGCGGCGGCGGCGGCGGCTGTGGCCACGTCAGGGCGCATAACCCACCCAACGCACAACAAAGGGAGTGCAATCATTAGGCGTCCGTCGAAGGGAAAAAACATAGGGCCGCCGGGCGGGCTGGCAGCAAACTGCTGGGCGACGCATTTGCCAGGCTATTTAATGAACTTAATGAACTCGTTCGCTCGTTCGTTCGTTCGTCGGCCCGCTATCTCGCTCGGCCTACTGGCTGTGCGCCGCTATGTCTGCCCCACTAGCTTGGCTCATCTTGTCGCCTCCCAGGCTTGCTGGAGACCCGTGCAGTCGCGGCCCCGCCGCCGAGTGAAATATGTCCCCGAGAGCAATAACAGCAAACAAAATAACACCGACAAAGTGCAATAATATTCAATTTGATCATCATTAGAATAAGTTGGCGCGTGCCAGAGTTGCGCTAACGGCGCTCGCGCGCGCACTGAACTCGGGCGCTGCGTCGCTATGTTGCGACCCTAGGCACGCTATCGGGCGCGCGTCTTGGGGAGCTCAAGCCTGCGAGTGGGTCGCGCGATCAGCTGACTCGGTGAATGCAATCTGGCACTCGAGCGGCTGCGGCCGTAGCGCGGGCGGGAAATGCAAAGTGCCCATGACACCTCCTCGAGGTGCCATTGTTTTGCCCAATCGCCCGCGCCCCAGTGAAACAAAGTCGACATCCTGGCCCGGCTGGGCTGGCTTGCCCACTGGAACCGAGCTGCCGCCGCCGCCAGTGAGTGCTGGCGGCGACTCAAGCGCTGAAAATCCAATTTAATAGCCGTAGCCCTGTGACCCCTCGAGAGGCAGCCGCTCAGCCGAGACGCACGCGCCTGCGAGAAGTCGGAAGTCGAGGGTCGAGGAATGTCCATTGTGCTCGCCATAAGCACTGCCCCCTGCGAGAGAACCGGCGAGACTCGGACGGGCCTCGCCTTAGCCTAGCGCGCATAGGAACTTCAACGGTGTGTGTGCGGGTGTGCGGGTGTGCGGGTGTGTACGTTTGACGCGACGACTCCGAGGCGGCGACGCCACACAAAAGACCAGCTCGCCAGTCCGAGCTCATAATCGTCGCTCGTAATCATTCGCGTTTTTGTCGAGTCACTCAAATGATGGCACCCGACTGCTCTCTGAGCTGCGAGCCTCTCCTCGAGAGTCCTGACTGAGGCGACCGGCGGCGAGCGCGTTTTATTGGATTCGTGCACTTTGTTGGTCTCGCTTCGAGTCCGCTCCTACCAGCAGCAGCAGCAGCACAACCACCACCACCGCCACCACCACAAACACTGCCACCAACTGCCTGGCCCGGCGCGCCAGAGCCAACGTACGAGCGGCGCGAGGACAGCGAGGCCGACGACCACGAGCACGACGACGTTGGCCATGGGGAAATATTGCATAATATTGGATTACACACCGCGAGCGCCCCCGTCGCCCGACGTCGTGCTCCGCAGTGTGGCGCATCCGGAGAGTTTCAAGTCAGACGAGGTGCGCAGGCATATTGTGAGTTATGTCGAGCCGTTCCGCTCGACCTTTGAACGCGCACCGTGGCCAGGTCGCTGGCGCTTGAAGTGGCGGCGGCCGCGGCCGCTCGACGCTAGCACCGGTCCCCCCCGGCCAACAACAAAGGGCACAATCTGCTTAGGCAAGCCATTATGTTACATTCATTCGAACGGCTCGCGGAGCCGCTCCGGATCGCCGCCGACTCCGGGCCGGCCGCTCAAATGAATTTTTTCTCCCCGTCGCCGCGCTCGAGCTTTGTTCGCGCCCTCCGCCCAGCTCGGGGGCCGCCGCCGCAGCCGCCGCCGCCACCAATTGGCGCTCTCCTTCACTGGCAATTGTTGTTGTGGGCCCGGCGCCAGAGCTGCCGTGCAAATTGTTCTCCTCCTCAGCCGCCGCCGCCACTCCACTTCGATGGCTTCTGCGCTGCCGGGCGCCCACAGAGAGCCGCCCCTCAGGTCGGCCTCGATTTGGGGGCGCCTCTTAAGTGGCGTCCAATGCAAATGCGTGCGCTCGGCCGCCGGCGCTCGCTCAATAGTTTATTTATGAGCCACAGATGGGCCCAAATCAATTTACTCAAAGGTCGAGGCGGGCGGCCAAACTCTGAGCTCGTTATGGGGGCGACTGGGGCGAGCAACGCGCACCTAGCGGCAGTCAGGCGCCCGGGACCAGCTCGAGCGGGCCTCCAGTTGGCGACAAAATCCGATTTCCGAATTAAGCAGAGACTGGCGCCGTCGGTGTGGGGCTGTAGGTGGCGGCGCCTGCGAGCGCAATGCGATAAAAACCATCGCAAGCGAGCTCGCCGGCACTCAGTCTCGCCGGCCATCCGAGGGGCACGGCATGACTTTACGCTTTGTGCGCTCCATCGCCGAACTGTTTCTTGTTTCGCGTTTTAAACAAACACACAAAGACAAGAACACGGCAGCCTTGGACCCGCTCAAAATCGGCCACAATTGTCCTCTGTCGCCCGACAACTTCCGGCCCGGTATTCAAGTGCTCGTGCCCGGCGGTCAGGACGAAGAGACGACGAAGAAGGAGCGATTTCATGGCGGCGCTCAAGTTGACACACCCGAGCGGGTCGACTCATGTCGAGCGCACTCGCGCATGCGCTTCCAGTCGATACGATCGGCGGCGAGGAGCTGGGCGCCGACCTCGCCCCCACCCGCCCCGTTCCCCGCCCCACTTCGCCGCGGTAGCTTTCCCGGGAACCGACTCTCAATCAGCCCCTAACGCAAGCAGTGGACCATTGTTAACAAAGCCGACGGAACATGCGGCCGAGGCCTAGCGGACTGGCGCGCTTACAAATGTCGCACCTAGCGCGAACGCCTCTAGGCTCTCGACCTAGCGGCGGCGAGATCATCGGATTCCGGGCGCGCGTCCGTCCGGCGGGTCGCGTCCTGTGCGGACGACTGCCGCGGGCTTATTCATTCGCTGATCGATCGCCGACAACTGGCACTCGAGGCGGCGGACAAACAAAAGATGACGACGCGCAAGAGAGACGGCCCACAAAGGCCCCCTTTGTCGTCTCGCCTGTGTCCTCCCCTTCTGCTCCTCTTTCTCGCGCTCGTCCTCCTCGTGCAGCTCAATCTGCTTGATTGATTCGATTATAATCTTTATGCTCGATTGCTGCTCGCCGAGTTGGCCGCCCGGCGGCCCATTCAAAAAACAATCAGCCCGCCGGTCAAGGCGCAGATCGTCGGTCGCCTTGAATGCAACTGGACGGCCGCCGGGCCGACCATCGCTCCGGTCGGCCGTGACACAGGCGCGCGGGTGCCAGGTGACTCGGCGCCGCCTGCATGTTCGGCCCTCCGCGGGCTCGACGACGGCGGTCGAGCGTGGCCGCGACGCAACTCATCTCGCCTGTTCGTGACAGGTGAAATCGTTCGTTCATTCGTCCGCTCCTCCTCTAGTTCGTTCGTTTGTTTGCTCGTCGCGCACTCGCTCACGCCTTCGTCGCACTGGCACTGCCGCTGGCACAGGCACGAGCACAGGCACAAGCACAAGCACAGGCACAAGCACAAGCACAAGCACAAGCACAAGCACAAGCACAAGCACAAGCACAAGCACAAGCACGCTCGTGTTCAGACTCAAACTCGAGCTCAAGTTCGGTCTCTGGCTCGAGCGTGGCCAGTGGCAAGGCGGGCGCCTAGTCGGAGCGCCTCTATGTGGCGTGCAGTTAGCGTGGGCGCGTGCCGCTGGCGAACAATTGGTTGCGCGGGCGCGCTATCTGCTACCAGCCAGCGAATGGTTGATTTCGTTTTCATTTTCAATTCTGGTCGCCGCCGCCACGTAGTTGTTGTCGTCGCCGTGACGCCGCTCGCCCGTCGCGACTCGAGTCGAGGCGCGCGTGCGCGCGTGCATTTGACGCCTGGCGAGTTCGTTCGAGTGGGCGCGCGTCGCGTCCGAGGTGCGCGCGCGATCGGCTCGCGGTCGCAGGTGCTCGAGTGGGGCGCACGTCCCCAGGTGCCACTTTGGCGTTCGCCTCGGCACGCCCGGCATCTGAGACGGGGCGCCGCCGCCGCCGCCGTCGCCGCCGTCGTCATCATGATGACCGTCGGCGTCGAGCTCGTTGTTACTGTTGGCGTCTCTGCCGGCGCCCCGCGCGCCTCCACTGCGCCTCCTGGCTCGCCTCTGGCCAGCGCCACTCGCGCCGGCGGCGTCATATTTATCGCGCGCCGTCCGCCTGGCAGGTGGCGGCTGCCGGCTGGCGGCTCTCGCTGGTCCAAATTGAATTTGGATCGGCCGAGCGGATGAGCGGACGAGCGGACGAGCGGACGAGCTGGCGACTCGGCGCCTCGGCCACAGATTGACGCCGATGATGAGTTTGCTCGTGAGCTGACGGGCGCCAGCTAGCGGACTCGCCGGCCTCTCCGCTTAGCCGGCCCACTCGAGCGGCGGATTTCGCGCCCCGTCGGCACCGTCTCGAGTCGGCGGCCGGAAATCTCCGCGCGCCGCAGAACTCGCCAGTCTAGTCAATATTTCACCGCCGGCCAGCTTAAGCGCGCTCTTGGCGTCGGCCCGTCGGCCGCAGCCGCAGCCCCACGGTGGCTATCGTCGCCTCCATTGAGCTGCATGGGCGCACATTAGAAGAAGATAAAATTGATGAAAAGTCCAGGGCCGCCGCGCGCCGGCCATCGCCATATTTGCGGCGCTCGCTCGCTCGGCCCGCTCGAAGCACCAGCTCATTACCCGTTTTATATTCTGGCTCGTCCCCTGGCGGCCGGTCGGTTTGAGTCGGTCGCCGAGCTGACTGGCTGGATGGCTGGCTGAACGACTGGCTGACCAGTCAGCCGCTCGCTCGCCCACTCGCGCGCGCGCCCACTTACTTTTCCATTACGCGACTTTGATAGTTTATGGAATGGTCGCGACGAGCGGCCAGATTTCGGCCGCCCGATGGGCGCCCATCCGCTCGGCGTGCCCGCGCCGCTCGTCCAGACGGACAGATTAAATGGTAATCCAAAAAATCTAAACTCCGACGGCGACTCGCGCCGAGCTTATCGCGCACCACCGCATAGCCTCGCCGGTCTCTCTGTGCCGGCGCCTGTCGCTCGTTCGCTGTGATTGGACGCGCGCCGGCGGCCGAGTGTCGGGAGAGAAATAATTTATTCGCCTGTCCGACAGTGCGCCCGGCCGCGCTCTCGTCTGGGGACAATTAAATCATCTGTTTGGCCTTGACGCTGGCGGCGGTCGCTCTTCAGGTTGTGTGTGGGCGCAAGCGCCCGCCCTCGCACACAATGAACTCGCCGGTGAGCAATCAATCGGCGCCGCCCACACCTGGCGTCCTGGGTGCTGTTCGCGAGCCAGCGGTCCACTGCCAGCCATCTCGGACGCGCTTATAACCTCGCCCACTTCCCTTTTCGGTTGATCTCGGCGCCCTCAAGACAACGAACAGGCGGACGTTCGTGTGCGTCGAGGCAAAGGAGCCCGAGGCAGCGGCGTCGGCACAAATGGAATTCGAATCACGTCCACAAGTTTGGCCAGACGACGCCGATGATGATGAATATTATCGCGGGATTGAATTGGCAAGTGGCGCCCACGGCGAGGCGACCTCACATTCTTGAGGTGCGCTCGAGGCTGGCGTGTGTTTGGCTCTCGCCAAGCACACAAGTCGTACGCAAATAGAACACTACAATGTTTCTGTGTAGACCAACTCGAGGCGCGTGCCCCATCGGCGTGGCCAACGCCGCCGCCGTCGCTCGTACGGCAGCCACGCAACTGTCGAGCGGCCATCGAAAGACTGGCCGCCCTTGGGTGGGGCGGCCGTGACCGCGCCCCACTAGCGGGCCACAGTGCGACCGTTCGCGCACTCGCAACCAACTCCCCCAATAGTCGCCCCCACAGGCAGGCCTCAAACCGCGACTAGAACGATATGTATTACTTATTACTATCATTGTTATTATTATTGTTTTTATTATTATTGTTATTGTTTCGCAGCCACTCGCTTTGTTTATTTTTGCAAGTGTGCCCACAGGGGCGCGCACGTCGCCGAGAGAGCAAGTCGGCCGAGGAGCTTAGCGCCTCGCGCTAGGCGCTCTTGGTCGCTAGGTCCCCGTGCGCACGTGGCGAGTGTCCGGCGAGAAAATTGATTGAAACAAATTTGCCAAAGTGCGCCGCTCGCGCTCTGATTGGCGGATTACCTGAGTCCGGCAGTGGTTTGGTTGTGTGCGAGCGCACGCCAGAAGGACGTCGAGAAATGTTGGAGGTCGCGGCCAATCAGCTGACCGCACGCACACCAAGCGACCGCGAGATCTCGTAGCGCAAAACAACAACAACAACAACAACAACAACAACAGAAAC
>SNVD02011963.1:0-60830 GCA_013180625.2 Boswellia sacra
AAAGGAGCCAAAAATGTCGTTGCAGATCATCTTTCAAGATTAACGACAGAGACATTAATTGAAACTTCACCTATCAATGATTCTTTTCCTGATGAATTTTTATTTTTCATTGCTGTTGTACCTTGGTGTGCTAACATTGTAAATTTCCTTGCAACAGGAAAAATGTCACCTCATTGGAATGCTTAAGACAAAAGGAAGTTTTTGACCGAGGTGAAAAATTTTTATTGGGATGACCCATATCTGTTCAAATATTATCCGGATCAAATAATTAGAAGATGCATACCCGACAATGAGGTAACTAGTGTTATTAATTTTTGTCATTCCGAAGCATGTGGAGGACATTTTTCATCTAGAAAAACAGCTGCTAAAATCTTGTAATGTGGATTTTATTGGCCCACCTTATTTAAAGATGCACATGTATTTTGCAAAACATGTGAAAATTGTCAAAAATTGGGATCCATTTCAAAAAGAAACATGATGCCTTTAAATCTCATTCTTGTTGTTGAAATCTTTGACTGTTGGGGTATTGATTTTATGGGACCTTATCCACCATCATTTGGTTTTGTGTACATTCTTGTTGCAGTAGACTATGTTTCAAAATAGGTCAAGGCAATTCCATGTCGAAATAATGATCACAAAATAGTTATCAAATTCTTGAAAGAGAATATCTTGTGTAGATTTGGAATTCCTCGAGCCATCATTAGTGATGGGGGTACACATTTTTGTAACAAACCATTTGAAACCTTAATGAAGAAATGTGGAATAACCCATAAAATTTTTACACCTTATAACCCACAAACAAGTGGACAAGTTGAATTAGCTAATAGGGAGATAAAACAGATCTTAAACAGATCTTAGAAAAAACGGTTAACCCAAATCATAAAGATTGGTCTTTAAGACTTAATGATACACTTTGGGCTTACCGAACTGCTTTTAAAACATCATTAGGAATGTCTCCTTATAGATTAGTTTATGGAAAACCTTGTCACTTGCCTGTGGAAATTAAGCATAAAGCTTATTGGGCCATTAAAACATTTAACATAAATTTGAATGATGCTTGCAAGTTACGTAAACTCCAACTGAGTGAACTTGAAGAGATCAGGAATGAGGGTTATGAAAATTCTAAAATCTACAAAGAAAAAATGAAGGGTTTTCATGACAAATTCATTATTAGAAAATCTTTTGAACCTTCACAAAAAGTTCTTTTGTATGATTCAAGATTGCACTTGTTTCCTGGTAAACTTCGGTCTCGTTGGACTGGGTCTTTCATTGTTAAAAATGTTTTCCCTCATGAAGCAGTTGAAATTGAGAACCCAAAGAATGGTAATGTGTTTAAAGTTAATAGACAACGGTTAAAACCATTCTTTGAAAATTTTGACCAAAATGAAGAGTCCATTGCTTTAGTCGATCCTTTTTAAGGATTGATTTTTCCTGGTCAAGTGGCGGATACGGTACTCCGTGACTTTTAAAATCGGTTTTTCAGTTCCCTAAAACCTATTGCTCACGTTGCATTCATTTTCCTTTCTTTTCTCGCATTTTCATATGGACACCATTCTCTCAAATCTGCACAAACATTTTCTCTCTCTTCCTCAAAATGATTTGCTTAAAATTTACAAAGCTCGTGCAGAAAGACTAAGGATGTTGATGCGTAAGGGTATGCCTATTGAAGTAAGATGGTTAATTGAAGCCATGGTCTGATTTTCTTGTGAATTTTCACATAATCTTGTTTCTCATATGCCAGGTATGGGAAAAAGCTCTTACGCCAAAAAGCGAAGAGCGAAAAGGTTACAAGTTTGTCCCAAATGTGCAAGATGGACTTGTAACCAGCGTTGCTTCTCCTTGAGATATTTGTCTAATAATCGAGAGGATAAACTACAGTTCATCAAGAATGGACTGAGTAGGGAGTCTTTAGATGATATCTGAATGACTCTTGAGACGCATTCTTGTGGACTTGTGCAGCGTGAAATTTTTAATTTGTGGACACAATTCCGAGATGAGCAGGAACGCTATAGTCTTGGGAATCTGACTCAAAACGACCCTGTTTGCCAGTTTATAAGAAAACTGGATGTGAAGCATATCCCCAACTCATATAAGGTGTTTAAACCATTTCTGGACGTAAAACCAGAGGAAGATGTGAGCCACAGTCACAACTACCTGTACATATGCATGCGTGCCATCATTTTTGAAGTTTAATGCCTTATAGCTATCATTTTTGAATTTGTATCTTTTGTTTTGACTTATGGTGTCTTATTTCATCATCTTTTTTTGAAATTCTATACATAATTGTCAAATTTTTCAACAAGCAGCCGAGCTACCAATTTGTATGTCATCATTAGCAAACCTTTTTGCGCTCCATAAATACCACATCTCTTGTTCTCTTCTTCACACATAGTTAGAGAGTTGCATAGACATGGAGGAAACTTCAAAATGTCGAATCCAAAGGATATGTGTATTCTGTGGATCTCAATCGGGTAAAAGTAAGGAGTTTGTAGAAGCAGCAAATTATCTTGGTAAGCTACTGGCTGAAAGAAAGATTCATGTGGTTTATAGGGGAGGTGGCCTCGGGTTAATGGGTTGTGTGTCAACAGCTGCACATGTAGGAGGTAGTCAAGTTTTAGGAGTTATTCCTAAAGCTTTGGCTATAGAAAGCATTGTTGGAAAAACGGTTGGGCATGAGTTACAAGTCTCCTCTATGCATGAACGCATGGCACATATGCTCATCAATTCAGATGCCTTTACTGCTTTACCAGGTGGCTTTGGTACTCTTGAAGAAATTTTTCAAATTGCCTCTTGGGCCCAATTGAATCTCCATAAAAAAACCCATAGGTTTGTTGAATGTCAAAAATTTCTTTGATCCTTTGATAAGTTTTGTTGATGCAGCTATGGAACAAAATTTTATCCCTCATTGGGCGAGACAGATCCTTATTTCTGCCACTTCTGCTGGTGAGTTACTTGACAAATTACAAGCAGTAGAGTACAAACCTGACCCAGCTAGTACTCAAATTAATTGGTCAGGAGGGCAAAACAAAAAGTGTAAATTGGATCTGAATCTCCGTTTGTAATTTTTTTTCTTGTCTTTTATTTTTAGCATTTTATAAGTCTTTCAGGTCATCTCTCTTGAATAACAGAAGCTTCAGATAATGTCTCCTATACTTTATCTCTCTACATTTAAACATTGAGGACAATGTTTCATTTGGTTGGGGGGGAAGAATAGTAGACATAAGTGTGTCTTGAATTTTCTTTTTCTTAAAAAAAAAAGCAAGTTAGTAATTAGATTCAGAGTACAGTGTAAGGAGTTCAAATCCTCTTGAGACGCATTCTAGGTCAGAAATGGTAGAGCAGGGAGGGCCAGTTTGAACTCTTGAAACACACTCTAACCAATTTGTCATTTTATTTTGATTTTGCATTTTTTAGGACTCATTTTAGTTAACTTGATGTTATTTAGTTTTGATTTTTTAATTTTATAACAATGAGGTCTTATTCATTTCACTTTAAATTATTCAAATCTATGAACTCTCACAACCTTATCATTTAATAAACTGTGTGCTTATATACTCATTAAGCAAGTATTCATGAACTTTTCTTCACACACACACATACCTTGATGCATGATTGTGGATGGCGAAATGAAATGTTGTAATAGTTGAGTTCTTTTGTTTTATTGAGGATAACAACAAAAGGAAGGGGAAAGTTAAAAAAAAAGTGAAAGAAAAAAATAGAAAAAAAAGAAGAGAGCAATTGTGGATAAGTTTGGTCTCGTAGCCTCCTTAATTCGAGCAATTAAGCCCGAGGGGTGCCTCAATACCTAATACCCTAAGACCAACTGGTTTGGGAGCTATTGGCCTAAAGCTCGCTACATGGATTAAAGAGAAAGCTTAATGGGATTGAACATTGCACTATCCACAAGTTTCTAAGTGAAAATAAAGCATCAGCAACTTGAGTCGTTAAGCTCATAGGGGTGTCTTAACACCTAATGCCCTAAGGCCAACTGGTCTAGGAGTCATTAGCCTAAGGCTCGCTACATGGGTTAAAGATGCATTCTTTCAAAAAAAAAAAAAGAACAAAAAAAATTTATATATATATATATATATACACAAATGAACGAATTCTCCCTACCTAAAATTGTTCGCCTTAACAAATATTGGAATCGATATGGCTTCTTTCTAATAAGTCCTATAGTTATATGTCGACTGAGTACAAAAAAGAATGTTTGTTGATATCTTGAATGAAGTGTACATGAGTCATTTAAAAAAAAGGTTGAGAGTTTGTTTATTTGGATAAAATCAAGGAGAGTGCAATAATGACACCTTGGATGTAAAATTTTATAAATCACTTCTAAATAATAACGCTTTAATTGCTAGGGACTAGCAATAAGCTAGTTGGGGGGTGTGATGAATACTTAAATATGTATGCTTAAAAAGAACTTAATTCATCATATTGCATTAATAGTGCATTAAATTTCTCAACTTAAGCATATTTGTAGTCTTTACATCTTTTGAATTAACTTTCTCTTCATTTCAGTTTTGATGTAGGTTCGGTATATTAGGCATAAAATTCTATTTATAGATTAGAATGGTGCAAATATTAATGTTTTGGAAAGCTAATTCAATTATCTACAAGATTGTATTTCACAAGTATCATCAAATTCGGGCTTTTAGTGGACCAAAATTGGGCTTGAAGTGAACCCATCTATAGATTCGGCCCAGTCTGACCATGTCTAAGTATTTTGACCATATCTCTCAAAATACGTATCCAAATCGTATGAATCAAGATGTTCTAGAAAGCTGAGAGAAATATCTACGACTTTTATGAAGATATGTGATTAAAATGCTCAATAATTCAATGTCAAAATCGGTGGTCAAAGTGGGGCACCTAATGATCCCAATTGTCAAAGTTAGTTCACCTAATATTTGACAATTATTCCTTTGTAATTTGACAAGTTTGCCCCTAAATGTATCTATAAATAGAGGTGCCTTGTGACCCGTTAGGGCATCTTGGCCTTGCTAGGATCTTGTATTGTGTTTCTCTCTTGTGTTTTTATGCTATTAATAAATCTTTTTTTTCTTGCAATTTGTTTTCTTTCTCTTAGAAATGTCTTTCTAATTTCTCTCTTGTTAAGGTGAAAGGGTGAAACCCTTGATATGAGAGTAAGGATTCTCTAAACCTTTGATATGTGCTTAATTATCATAATATTATGTTGTTTATTTTATATGATTTATATTTATTTTCTTAATCAATCTTGACACCACTCGTAAAGTGGAGGTCTTGATCCATTGTCGACAATCTTTGGCACATCAAATGCTTGGATCCTTTCTAGATGTCATATGGTTCTTCCTTACTGACACGAATCTGGTTAGGAACCTTGATTTGTTGTAGGCATATGGTGATTGACACATTGGATGCTTGAACCCATTTATAAGTAGTGGTATAAATATTGGTAACGAAACAAATATAATTCATATAACCAAAATGGGCTACTTATCCTTATTTGATATATCAAGGACGGATCCCATAACCTTAGTTCTCATTATTATTATGTTAATTTCTCTTGTGTTATTCTCATTTATTGTTTAAGAATTTGTTCTTTACTTATATTTGTTGATATTATCTTGTCATCTCTTTGAATCATCCATATCATATTTGCCTACTTTATAGTTTGTAACGCTAAAATTCCCTTCCTCATGGATCGATCCCGGTCTCATCGGGTTTATTACTTCGACACTCCTATACTTGAGAGACAATCCTTTTTCGGATGTGTCAAGATCCTATTTTCTTCTTCACAAAATTGAAATATATGATTGATGATCAATAAAAAAGATATTTATTAAAGAGGAAAAAGGATGAAATAAATCTCAATCTCTGTACATACACATTCTTAAGTTGTATTTATTACGCACTAGAGCGACTTTACTCATCCTTGTAGGTTCTACAGGCTGTGCCTCTGTTCATCCTTTTGAGCAAGGAAATTATCTCTATGAAGGAAAGCCAATAATTTGACCACCAGATGCGATTGCATTAACTCATCCAATCATTCTCTACACAATTATAGGCTCTATTAGTCACCAATTACTACTATAAAAACTATGATTGCCCATGCACGTACCCTAACTGCCAATTCTCTACATCAATAGTTATAAAGATGTCATTACAATATTATACATACAATTAATTTATCGTTGCTTTGGTTGATATATAGCAAAAAATTAATGAAGCAGTGTACAAAATTAAAAAAAAAATCGGCTGCATACAGTTTAGATGATGAAAACATAGATAGTTTTATAATAAATAAATATAAGAAATTCTTTCTGTTGCTCCTAATTGACTGTAACCCATAATTGATGAATTCAGTGTCAACAGAAGTTGTGTGTGGACACCTCTTAAGGATAATTATAGCCCAGAAACTAGCTTCAAGAGTTTCAGTCACTTTCCCACACAAGGCCATATTAACTGTTGGTGTCAAAGTCTACTACATATGCATGTGCCATGCACATGATGAGTTTTGATTAACTTGTGATAAAACAAGAATATTATTTTTATTCCTATTTTAATGTTTCTAGAATTATATTTTAGGAAGTATTTGATTTGTAATAAATATCTCTTTAGATTAGGATATAATATCTTGTATCCTAATTGGAATAGGAGAATATTTATTTGTCCTAATTCTTTTTGGAGTTTGTTTATAACACTTCCTATTTTATTTCTCCTAATCCTAATATGATTTTGACTAAAATTTTTACAGGATTTTTAGGATATTTTGGTCAGACCTCTCACTACATATATACAAAACTATTCAGGCGGCTGATTACATGTGATTGAGAGATTAACGTGTTGGCTATTTTGATTGTGAGAAAGTCTTGAGTTTGGCATTTCATGAATTCATAGAAGAGAGCTTCAATGCAAAAGAAATGTCTTCTTTGATTTGATTCTTTGAGTCTTTTGATTCACGTATGAATGGTAAAAATCGTACACGAGTTGTTGCTTAAGTCTGAGTGAATTAGTAGACACTTGGGATAACTTGAGGGTTGAGTGTTTATGTAATTTTGTGTCAGACATCGTGTGTTATGTATAACTTAACAGTGTTCTATTACGTTATCTGCGACAGAGAGTGGGCAGTGTCACTAGAGCTTAAGATCTTTGCGAAGATTTTGTTTGTCAAAGATTAGGTCAGTGTGTGAGAGTGAGTCAACACTGTAAAAGGTCCTAAAGATTGTACAAACAAGAACATAGTGAATTGCAGCTCTATAGTTGTCCGTGGACGTAGGTTTTTATAATCGAACCATGTAAAATCCTCCTGTGCCGATTTATATTACAGTTTACTGTTATATTTTTTAAAACTGCATACCTCCATAACGTTCAATTGGTATCAGAGCGGGTTCACTGATAGACAAGTGAAGAAAACGATCATGTTGATATGGAAGGATGGAGTTTATTCGCAATGGAGGATCCGGAATACAACCACCCATTCTTGATGACAATAATTATTCATATTGAAAGGTAAGAATGATGATATATATCAAATCTCTTGATGACAGGGCATGGACTAATGTGCTTAAAGGATGGACACCGCCAACAAAGTTGAATGCTTTTGATGATTCTGAACCAAAACCTGAAGATGAATGGATTGATGAAGAATACCGACGTTCCAGTTGGAATTCAAAGGCTCTTAATGCAATTTTTGCTGCGGTGAACTTAAACAACTTTGGACAAATTTCAAGGTGCAAAGCGGCCAAGGAAGCATAGGACATACTTGAGGTAAAACATGAAGGTACCGCATCTGTTAAAAGATCTAAATTGTTGAGACTTAATTCTCAATTTAAAAATCTGATGATGCATGAGGATAAGTCAATTTCTGAATTTTACTCTAAGATATGTCACATTACAAATTCGGCATACATGCTTGGCAAAACTTTCACTAATGCATAAATTGTTAGCAAGATAATTAGGTCTGTTCCAGATAAATATCAACCTAAAATTTCAGCCATTGAGGAAGTTAAAAACACTGATGAGATGAGGGTTGATGAACTGATTGGCATCCTCCAAAACTTTGAAATTAATGAAAGTACTAGGAAGCAAAAAGTAAAAGCATTGCATTCAATGTGAAAACTGAAAAATCTGATGATGAACGTAGCGATGAGCTTGATGAAACTTATTCTAAACAGATTGCTTTTCTAACAAGTAAATATGTCAAGTTTATGGAAAGAAATTTCAGAAAAAAGAATCAAGAAAAGCCATCAAACTCAAGCGAAGAAAAATTCAGAAAGTTCAGCAAGGAAAATGGCAAGAGGAAGCCAAAACAACCCGAAAAGAAAGGGCAAATTCGGTGTTATGAATGTTCTAGTTATGGGCATATTCAATCCGAATGTGCAAATCTCAAGAAGAAGAATAAAGGGCTAACAAGAACCTGGAGTGATGGATCAGAATCCGAGTCAAAAGATCAAGATTGCATGAGCAACTTTGTTGCATTTGCTGGATCTGCAGCTGACAAAGGAAAGGCTATTATGTCTGACATAATAGAAAATTATAGAACCAATATTGATCATTCGGATGAAGAAGAAGGACCAGAATACTATGAAGAGTTGCAAGAGACATACAATACACTCTATGGTGAATGGCTGAATCAGAAGGAATAAATTAAAGCCTTAAAGAAGAAGATTGAGGAGCTGAAATGTGAAAAATCATTTGCTGAAAATCAGATCACAGAACTGAAAACTGTTTTGACAGACAAAATAACACGTATTGAGAAAATCATAATAGAACTGGTTGAAAGCAAAAGGTGTGTTGATCAACTCAAAATTGGAGTAGCCAAACTTGATCAGGTTTTGAATCTTGAAAAAGACAACTCCAACAAACATGGATTGGGATGTACAGAAGGTAATGTTGCATCTTCATCAAACACAGTCTTTGTGAAAGCTTCAACATCAGGTAAACATTTTGAACCTAACTCTTTAAAATCAAGTCCTAATTCCAAGAGCAGTAAAACATTTGTTTCTCCTCTGAGTTCTTTCAAATCCAGTCCTGAAAAGGTAAGGAAATCCATTCTTATTTGCTATTTTTGTGGTAAAAAGGGACATATTAGGCCTAGATGCTTTAAATTGTTGAATCTTTTGCATAAAAGGTCAAAACAATTCAAACTGTTACCTAAATCATGACTGTAGTGGGTTAGGAAAGACAAAACAGTATGTCATGTTTACTTTACTGCACTTAATCATGCATCTAATGATTTGTGGTATTTTGATAGCGATTGTTCCAGGCACATGACTGGAAATAAATTGTTTTTGACAAACTTTAAAGCTTGCAGGGATGAAAATGTCACATTTGGAGATGGAGCAACAAGTAAGATCATTGGTAAAGGCACTTTGAATGTCAAAGGCCTATCCAATTTTAAAAATGTCCTTCTAGTGGAAGATTTGAAAGCTAATCTTATAAGTATTAGTCAGATTTGTGATGAAAAGTATACTGTTAACTTCACACAAGACAAATGCATGGTCTTTGATAATTTTGGTAAATGTATTCTAGAAGGTAATAGATCTTTGGATAACTGTTATTTAGTAGAAATTGCATTTTATGCTAGGATTTCAGATTTAGAATTGTGGTATAAAAAATTAGGACACTTAAATACAAAGACTTGGTTAAATTAACTAAGTTAGGTGTTGTAAGAGGAGTTCCTAAACTTGATGACGAAACTGATAAAATTTGTGGACCATGTCAAATGGGAAAACAAATCAGAAGTTCACACAAATCAAATCCACATCTTAGTACATCTAAGATACTTGATTTTCTTCACATGGATCTTATGGGTCCTATGCAAATTGAAAGTATTACAGGTAAGAGATACATATTGTTTGTGTGGATGATTTTTCTAGATATACTTGGGTTGATTTCATTAAAGAAAAATTTGACACTTTTGATGCTTTCAGGAACCTTTGTGTTAAGCTTGAAAATGAGCAAAATAGAAACATTGGAAGGATTGTGAGAATAAGAAGTGATCATGGCAAGGAGTTTGAAAATGTTAGCTATGCTGACTTTTGCAAATATCATGCAATTGATCATGAATTTTCAGCTCCCAAAACCCCTGAACAGAATGGCATTATGGAGAGGAAGAATAGAATTCTTTAAGAGATGGCAAGAGTGATGCTCAATAACAAGAAGTTGAAAAAAAGGCTATGGGCTGAAGTAATAAGCAATGCTTGTTATATTTCAAATAGAGTTTTTCTTAGACCTGGCACTAACTAGACACCTTATGAAATTTTGAAAGGAAAAAACCTAATTTGAAATACTTTCATGTCTTTGGATGCAGGTGTTGCATCTTAAACGACAGAGAATTGTTAGGAAAATTAGATCTAAGGAGTGATGAAAGAGTCTTCGTGGGATATGCTCAAAATAGCAAAGCATTTCGAGTTTACAATATGAGAACTAAGGCAATCATGGAATTTGCAAACGTAGTATTAGATGACCTTGATGATTATGCAAAGTACTCACAAGAGGAAAGCATAACCAGCTTCACGGAAGATACAGAAAAATCAGATTCAGACAGTAGCAAAAGGAAGATGCTGTTATGAAGGAGGAAACAGCTGCTGTTACACCTGATGTAACAGTAACATCTGACAACTCAGATTTAAACAGAAATTCAATCAAGAATGAAGATGAAAAGAAAGATCCACCCACATGGATTCAGAAGGCACATCCAACAAGTTCTATCATCGGAACACTAGATGGCATGATGAAAACCCGGAGCAAGGTAAGAAATCAGGTAAGGTTTGCATGTTATGTGTCTTTAGTTGGCCAAAAAATATGAAAGAAGCTTTAAAAGAAAAGGTGTAGATTCAAGCTATGCAAGATGAACTTAATCAGTTTAAAAGGAATGAAGTATAGGAACTAGTTCCTAGACCAGAAGGTACAAATGTCATTGGAACTAAATGGATTTTTAAAAATAAAACTGATGAAAGTGGTCAAGTAGTAAGGAATAAAGCTAGGTTAGTTGCACAAGGTTACACACAAGTTGAAGGCATAGACTTTGATGAGACCTTTGCACCTGTAGCTAGACTTGAATCAATCAGATTACTACTTGCAATTGCTTGCTTGCTTGATTTCAAATTGTATCAAATGGATCTTAAAACAGCATTTTTAAATGGCTATCTCAACGAAAAAGTCTTTGTTGAGTAGCCTAAGGGATTTGAAGATCCTAAACATCCTGATTTTGTGTGCAAATTGCACAAAGCTTTATATGGTTTGAAACAAGCTCCTAGAGCTTGGTATGAAAGGTTGATAAATTTTTTAATCAACAGAGGTTATAAAAGAGGCAGCAATGATAAAACCTTGTTTATCAAACATGCATCAACCTATTTTATTGTTGCTCAAATATATGTTGATGATATTGTTTTCGGATCAACTAACAAAAGCAAAACTAATGAGTTTGTTAAATTGATGCAGGAAAAGTTTGAGATGAGCATGATAGGAGAATTAAATTTCTTTCTTGGATTACAGGTTAAGCAAATGAATGATAGGATATTCATATCTCAATCAAAATATGCTAAAAATCTTGTAAAGAAATTTGGACCTGAGAATGCAAAACCAATGAAAACTCTTACAACACTAACCTTAAACTTTCAAAAGACAATGCAGGAAAAGATGTTGATGCAAGTTTGTACAGAAGCATTATTGGCAGCCTACTATACCTTACAGCAAGCAGACCAGACTTGTGCTTTAGTGTAGGACTTTGTACTAGATTTCAAGCAAATCCCAAAGAATCACATCTTGTAGTAGTTAAGAGAATCATCAGGTATGTTCATGGAACATGTGATTATGGAATATGGTTTTCTAAAGATAAAATTGATTGTCTTGCAGGGTTCAGTGATGCAGATTGGGCAAGAAATACAGATGACAGAAAAAGTACTTCAAAAGGTTGTTTTTATCTTGGTACTAACTTGGTTTCATGGCACAGCAAGAAGCAGAATTCGATTTCTTTATCTACAGCTGAAGTTGAATACATAACAGTACGAAGTTGTTGTACACAACTATTGTGGATGAAGCAAATGTTGAGTGATTATGGTATTGAACAAAAGCCTATAATTGTGTTTTGTGATAATACTAGTGCTATAAATATTTCTAAAAATCCTGTTCAGCATTCTAGAACAAAACACATTGACATTAGATACCATTTTATAAGGGAACTAATAGAATCTAAGGTGATATACATTGAACACATCTCCACTGATAGACAATTGGCTGACTTGTTCACTAAGGCATTGGATACAACAAGATTTGAAAATCTAAGAAAAGCCTTAGGCATCTGTTAGTTACATGAATGAACACTGCTTACTATTATGTTAATTGTATCTGCAATATCATAAGTTTTCTTCTAATTAAGCATGTGTGAGCTGTGATATAAAAAATTGTGTGAATAATTAAATACTGGTTTAAAAATAAAAAATACAGAGAGGGCTACCAGTATATGATATGTGAAAGCCATCCATTGAGAGTAACTTCATTGTATCTAGAAAATATGGTGAGGTCACCCACTCAAATGGAAAAGGGCTACCTCTATACATGTTTGGAAGCTACTGTATTATTTAGCAAATTCACATTGAGACTAACTTTTTTGTGCGTAAGAAGCATGCTCAAGTTGATCACTCAATTGGATTAAGTGATGAAATAATTAAAAGAAAATAAAATAGCTCTTGAATATGCTTTCTTAGAATGATTCATATGATGTTCAGATATTGTTGTTATTTTATTTTTAATTATGTTTTGTTACGTTTTTCATAACATACGGTGCTCTTTGTGCTTATCCGAAATTTGATTTTCTTGTGTGTCCATGTGTCAAAAATGCCATGTCAGCATTATTGAATTGAGGGGGAGAAGTTTCAGTGGCGAGAATCCTGATTCTATTAGAATTCCGTAATTGGAATCAAATTTGAATTTTTGTCCATTAATATCAGTTATGAAACGGTTTTGGAAATACAATTAATATTAAATTTTGTTTAAAACAAAATTGTTTTCAATATAGCCTAATATATTACGAAATTGCTTAGGGCTTTTCCTGTTCATTCCATACTCCCGCAACAGTTTCTCCACTGTCTCTCGTCTTCTCTCTCTCTCTCTCTCTGTTCTGGAAACTTTGGTGCAACCAACAAATCCTAACAATGGCGACTTCAACTGGTTGGACAAAAACCACTAGTTCTTCATCTTCTTGCAGCGAACTCCTATCACAATCAGGAAGCGATATAAAGAGAAAGTTGGTCGATTCAAGAAGCGTCCTGACAGTTCATCTTCCCATCCCGTTCGAAAGTCTCCAAGACTTCGTTAAGTGCTTTTGGCACTTGTGCTAAAATCAAGGGGGAGATCAAGAGGAGTTTTCTGATTTTTTTTGTGGTCTTTTTATGTCTGATATAACTGTGGTTACTTACTTCTGTTTTGTTTATATTTGTTTGTTGCTTATTTCTCAAGGGATATAAGTAAGTAGTAAGGGGGAGTAAGAAGAACTTCTTATGTTTGTCTTATGTGTGCATTCAAGATATCTTGCATTGATGAATGTTTTGCTTGGATGTTTTGCTCTGATTATGATCTGATTGCATTGATTGATATAATTGCTCTAATCATTAATTGATTAACGTGTGTTGCTTGATCAGTTTGACAAAGTCATTTTGATTGCAGGATTTACTTATTCTGATAGTGTTCAGCTATGAGTTTTGTAACAGCTCACTGGTTAATTCTTTACACATGACAATTTTTGTTTGCTATTTCATGATAGCTTATTGTTAGGATTAACTTATCATGTGTGATGTTCTTTGATCAGAAACAGTTTGGTGTTTTCATCACGAGTTGCCAAAAAGGGGGAGATTGTTGGTGTCAAAGTCTACTACATATGCATGTGCCATGCACACGATGAGTTTTGATCAACTTGTGATAAAACAAGAATATTATTTTTATTCCTATTTTAATGTTTCTAGAATTATATTTTAGGAAGCATTTGATTTGTAATAAATATCTCTTTAGATTAGGATATAATATCTTGTATCCTAATTAGAATAGGAGAATATTTATTTGTCCTAATTCCTTTTGGAGTTTGTTTATAACACTTCCTATTTTATTTCTCCTAATCCTAATATGATTTTGATTAGAATTTTTACAGGATTTTTAGGAGATTTCGGTTAGACCTCTCACTATATATATATATATACAAAGCTATTTAGGCGGCTAATTACATCTGATTAAGAGATTAACGTGTTAGCTGTTTTGGTTGTGAGAGAGTCTTGAGTTTGGCATTCTATGAATTCATAGAAGAGAGCTTCAACGCAAAAGGAATGTCTTCTTTGATTTGATTCTTTTAGTTTTTTGATTCATGTATGAGTGGTAAAAATCGTACATGAGTTGTTGCTTAAGTCTGAGTGAATTAGTAGACACTTAGGATAGCTTGAGGGTTGAGTGTTTATATAATTCTGTGTCAGACATCGGGTGTTATGTATAACTTAACAGTGTTCTGTTAAGTTATCTGTGACAGAGAGTGGACAGTGTCACTAGAGTTTAAGATCTTTGCGAAGATTTTGTTTGTCAAAGATTAGGTCAGTGTGTGAGAGTGAGTCAGCACTGTAAAAGGTCCTAAAAATTGTACAAACAAGAACATAGTGAATTGCAGCTCTATAGCTATCTGTGGACGTAGGTTTTTATAATCGAACCACGTAAAATCCTCCTGTGCCGATTTACATTACAGTTTACTGTTATATTTCTTATAACTGCATACCTCCAGAACGTTCATTAAGCTTTTAATGTGCCTAGCTAAGGTTTTCGAGCTCATTAAACGGCTAATATGACCTTGTGGTGGGATGACCAAAACTAAATGGGATGGTTAAGTGAACCCAACTCTTAATTTAACAAATCAATAGAAATTGGAATACAAACAATGAGTGATAGTTTGGTACTTATAGAGGTGATGATTATGTTTTTATATGCCAAAACTATTTGTACATTTTGGTGGTTCCAAATTTTAGACATTTTTCTCTCAATGTTCTTTATGCATCGTTTGAAAGAGATTGCTTAAAGCATCTAAACATATTAGTTCTTTTAAAAGTTTAACTATTATTTTCATGATAATGATCAGTTTTTTTATTCTTTATTTTATTGATCTTTGCGTGAGTTTGGTATATATTGAAGCCCGTAGATGCTTCTAAAACATAGTTTTTTGCAGTCTCGTTATGTCTTTTCTTTATGTTTTTTTAGGCTCTTGTATATGTGATTGAGTTCATATATAAAAATTAATTGTTGCCTATCAGATATTTATTTATTTATTTATTTTATGTATTATTTCACTCTATGCATGTGGTTAGGAGAACATGTTATTATATTAAATCGATCTTCCTGGCAACGAATGATGAATGAATCATAAAAACAAGGACGAGAGCACTGGCTAGTCAAGATATTTTTACACAAAAACAAATATTCTTTTCATATGGCATATTCATATGCCCTATATTCAAGCTAGTTAAAAGGATATATATTGGCTTCAAACATTGGATTTATCATACTATATATATAATGAGATTTAAAACATTCTAACCGAACAAATTATATATATGTTAACTAGCTAGAATTAAATGTATCAAAAAATCTGTAAACGGCCACAAAAATGGTTTTTTGAAGAAGGGCTTGAGGGCTGAGGCCAGACGTTTGTCAAACAATTTGATTAATTAGCTAAAATACCAGTTATTCATGAATGTATAAACTTCATATAAATAACTATCTAAAAGGGTGTAATTGTAAGTAACTAAGTAATATCCCAGAAAATGTATGTTAGGAAGGTGAATAATGTTTGTCCTATAGGAAGATACATATAGAGGCTTTGAACTTGGTTTAATTTGTATTTGTCTCTTCTCCTTCTCCAGGTTTTGAAAATTGTTTATAAATTTATCCTCATCGATCCCATTTTATAGCTAGCTTAGACTTAATTCACGTTATATGAAGGGATATATAAATAACTAAACATTTACTATTAATTAACAAAATCTTGAATCTCCAAGCATATGTTAAAAGACTAGCACAAAGAGTTTTGTAATATATTTTCCTTTGTAATTTCCTTAGTTGAAAAGACTAATCCCTTAATTAGAAGGAAGAGAACAATAACGATGAAAAGTCACACAAAACTTTTGTATACATATTTTTCTATAATAATATGTTTGTATTATTTAATTATCTAATTGTCTAACAATTTCATCATATATCTTTCTTCATCTTAATTTCCATAAATACAAGCCGTAAACAATAATTTACAATACAATGCAAAATAAGCTAAATTATAAGATGTATATGTGAACGGGGTTTTCATTCCGTCAGAGCGTTTGCGACCATGATATTGTGTCAAAGCCTCTTTCGAGACTTAAGGGAACACAAACAAGCCATGGACACATCTGGAGAAATGGAGTCGTCACTCAATTATTCAATTGGGAATGAATGGGGGCAATCTAATCCCTCGCTTCAAGACCTAAACTACTTTCATCCCTTCAAAGATGGATTCGGGAAGTTAGATATGATCCATTTCGCCTTGCCCGGATAAAAATCTAGCCTCCACTAGGGTATATAAAAGAATAACTCAGTTGTCATACAGTCCACTTAAATGGTTTGTTTTATGCACATATTTCCATTTTTAGAACATGTAAGCTGATATACAATCAATAGCAATTGTATATTCATAAAAAGAAAGAGGGAGGAGAATAGAGTTATAATTCCTTTCAAACAAGGGGAATGGGAAGAGGACTACATCGATTGTTCTTTAATGCAATCAAGCAAGACAAAACATGACTATTCTAGCCTAACTCAAGCAATCAAAGCAAATCATAACAATTTTTGCCTATTCTATGCTATTTCCTAGCATTCCTCAAAGGAATTGCAAGTTTTCCTAGCATTATTCTAATTATATTGTCACGACCCGTCCAATTTGCTTGCTCAAGTGGCCCAAATATGTGCATAAGGCTTGGCCCAGTTTCTAGAAACCATGCAAACCCAAGCCCATTTTCTAGAAACTCTAGCAAGTCAAATATGCACTACTATCACATATAAAAATACATAGTCAAGGTGGTTCACCTACCATATTTAGATAGTCAAAAGTTGTTCACCTACCACACCTAATTTCGGTAGGAATCATTTGTGGCCATTGGATGTATTGAATCCTAGCCATTCATTTGGGAGGTGGATTAGTATAAATACCCCTCCATAGCTCATTTGTAAGGCATCCCAGAAAATCCAAGCAATTAAAAAAAAAAACAATCCAAAAGCATTGTAAGCAATCATTTGTGTAATACAAAAGCTCTTTGCATTTGCAACACTTGCCTCTAAAGATCTTCGAGCTCAACGGTCCTAACTTCTCCTTGAGTGAGAAGCAAACTAAAAGGCTTACTTAACAACTTTCGGATTCAAGTTGCCTAAGTGCCGCACGAGCAGCTGTGCAAAACTCTAAGCTCGTGATAGTTGGTAACAGAGCCAGGTTCGAGCACAAGAGCAAATGGCATCCGACATTGAGATGAATGTGGAGGAGCAAGTCCACGTGATGAACAACCTCAACCTCAACCACGCCCACAAGGAAAACGAGGTAAGTCCAAAGCTCCCTCCTCGGAATCCTTAGAGCCTCGTGTTGCTAGCATAGAGCAAACTATCTCGGGTATGGACAATGCTATCGAGAGCCTCTCCGATCGTCTCGAAGGCCTAGAGATGGATTATGGGGAGATCACCCAAGCGACAAAGTCCACAATACTCGAATTTAGTGAAAACCTCACACAAGAGCTCGCTAGCTTACGAAGCTTTGTGGAGCGTGAGTTGCGGGTAATCCGTGCGGAAGTGGAAGAATCACGCACGGAATGGGAGAAGCATCATTGCGAACGTGCTAGCCCTTCCTACACAAGTCCTAATGGGCTAACAAACGTGCAAGTGCCTACTCCCGCCACATACCATGGCACTCGCAATACCACGGAAGTAGAAAACTTCCTCTTTGGCTTGGAGCAATACTTTGAGGCAAAAGGTGTCCATGACGATGCTTCGAGAATAGGCATTGCGCCTACTTTCCTTCGTGATGCACCCCAATTGTGGTGGTGTCGTAAGCATGGCGATGCAGGCAAAGGCATCGTCATCCTTCGCACATGGGGGGATTTCAAGAGAGAACTACAGAAGCATTTCTCTCCAAGCAATGTCGAAAAGGAGGCAAGGGGTCGCCTCCGCCGTTTGAAGCAAAGCGGCACCATTCGTGAGTACATCAAGGACTTTACCACAATAATCCTTGAAATCGAAGACATGTCTGAAAAGGACTCCCTCTTTTACTTCCTTGACGGCCTCAAAGATTGGGCAAGGGTTGAGCTCGAAAGGGGCGGCGTGCAAAATCTTGATGATGCCATAGCCGTGGCCGAATCGCTCGTAAACTACTCATCCCAATCGAAGGAGTGGAAGACCAGCCACGATAAAGGTGGGGGAGAGTGGAGCCCTAAGAAGGATCATGCTCGAAGGGAAGGTGGTGCATATAAACCATTCAGAGGGGACAAGTGCGACATCCTTAACAAAGGTAAGTCCGATGCCCCTAAGCCCAAAAACCCTTTCTTTATTTGTGATGGCCCTCATTGGGTACGTGATTGCCTAAAGAGGAAGACTCTCAACGCCCTAGTTGCTCAACATGAGGGCGTCCATAATGAGGAGCCACAAGCGAGGATGGGTTCTCTTCGCACCATTGGCGCACTCAAAAGACCCACACCTATGCAAAAGGGTCTCATGTATGTGAGTGCCACAATCAACGGCAAGGATGTGCGTGCGATGCTTGATACGGGAGCCACACACAACTTCATTTCTGAGGAAGAGGCTAAACGGTTAGGCCTCAAATGTACCAATGGAGGAGGTACCATTAAGGCGGAAAAATCACCTGCCAAAGCTATAGTGGGGGTGTCCAAAGCGACACCAACGTAATTGGGTGCATGGAGCGAAAAACTTGATTTCTCCATCGTCTCTATGGACGACTTCCAAGTAGTGTTGGGCATGGAGTTCTTCGACCAAGCCCATGCTTTCCCCATACTAGCATCTAACTCCTTCAACATCCTCGATGGGAGTCAATCATGCATGGTCATGGCGGAACGTGCAACCAAAGTCGAGAGCAAATGATGTCCGCACTACGACTCAAGCAAGGAATAAAGGAAGATCCGAGGTTCCTTGCCACCGTTCGAGAGGTAAATGATGGGGAGGACACCACCATTGCAAGGATCCAATTCTAAGGCAAATCTAGGCCATCCTTGAGAAGTACAAGGATGTTACTACCCAAAAGCTACAAAGAAGGCTACCGCCAAGGCAAGAGGCTCACCAAATAAAACTAGAGCCCGATGCCAAACCTCCATCCATAGTGTCTCACCGCATGACGCCACCCAAGATCGTGAAACCAAAGAAGGCAACCAAGAGGTCATCCAAGCACGTGAAGGGGAAGCTGTTGACCCAGGTATGGCAACCCAAGAGGGGGGGGGGGTGAATTGGGTTTTTATTTATCAAAATGGATTTAGAAAACTTTTCTTGAAAGATCAAAATTAGTTCACTCTTTCTTTAAGAATAAAGGTGAAGAAGATAAAAATAGAATGCAATCAAGAGAACAACCTCACCAAAGCAACTTCCTTCAACCCTTGATAACACCACACCAAGAGTTCTTCTTGATGAACAACCTCACCAAGACAACTTTCTTCAACCCTTGATAACACCACACCAAGAGTTCTTCTTGATGAACAACCTCACCAAGGCAACTTCCTTCAACCCTTGATAACACCACACCAAGAGTTCTTCTTGATGAACAACCTCACCAAGGCAACTTTCTTCAACTCTTGATAACACACAACAAGAGTTCTCTCAAGGATAACTATTATCCTTTACAATAATATCTCACTCTCACCACAATACAAGAACAAAGATAATTTTTACAACAAAAGTATAACTCTCTTCAAAGAGTAGATAAATAATATAAAAGCTCTCTAGACTTGATATTTCTCTTGCTTTTTGCTTGATAAAATGCTTCTCTTGCACTTCTTGAATGCATGGGAGAATGGCTCCTTTTATAGGCAAATGAGATGAACTTAATCAAGTGAAGACACAAACTCCAAATTTTCTGCCTACCATAAAAACTGTAATTTTGTCTTCCATTTTTGTCAATGTTCCGTTTGAAATTTGAAAATCTACAAAACATAAAAGATTTTCACATTTGAATATCCTTTCCAACTCATTAAGAATCAAGTCATTTGGATATTTGTAGCTCAACATATGGCCAAAACACCATTCAGTGCTCATGTGACTTGATTTTTCTTTCTTGTGTCAGTCCACCAAATTGAATGATAATTCTGTCAGCCTTCCGTTTGAAATTTGAATTTATTCAAAACATGAAAGATCTGCATATTTGAATAAGCTTTCTAAAACATTAAGAATCAAAGCATTTGGATATCTTTATCTTAAGATATGGGCCAAAACACCATTCGGTGCTCATGTGAATTGATTTTTCTTCTTTGTGTCAGTCCACCGAATTGCATGTCAATTATGTCAGCCTTCTATTTGAAATTTGAATTTTTTCAAAACATATTAAATGTTTTTCATTAAGTCATCTTTCCAATGCCGCAAGAATCAAGTCATTTTGATTTTTCTAGCTCAAGATATGTCCAAAGGAGTATTCGGTGCTCATGTCAGCTGCTTCCATTTGTCTTTCAACTTGCATGATGATTTGGACAACCTTGCACTTGAAATTTGAATTTCATTAAAACATATGAAATGTTATAAATTGAGTAAGCTTTCCAAAGGCTCAAGAATCATGTAATTTGAATATTTGTAGAGATATATATGACCAATTGATTGAACATTGCTTATGTGTCACATTCCTTGAATCAAACCTTGTTCTTAAACTTTGGTGCCTTTAACATGTAGTCTTCTCCTTAGCTTCAACACTTCATTTTAATAAGCCTCTTCTTGATTTTACAATTATTTCAATAATATTACTCTTACACATAAATAAACATGTTAGTAAATCACAATGAATCAATGTGTATTGTTATCATCAAAATTATCATGTAGCCTTAGGGCTAACAGAAGCGTCGACATGGAGGCAAGACCACTCATCCGCAACCGGCGATACATCCTCAAAGACGTGACGAGGGCGTCGTGAAATTAGGTGGGGGAGGATGTCACGACCCGTCCAATTTGCTTGCTCGAGTGGCCCAAATATGTGCACAAGGCTTGGCCCAGTTTCTAGAAACCATGCAAACCCAAGCCTATTTTCTAGAAACTCTAGCAAGTCAAATATGCACTACTATCACATATAAAAATACATAGTCAAGGTGGTTCACCTACCATATTTAGATAGTCAAAAGTTGTTCACCTACCACACCTAATTTAGGTAGGAATCATTTGTGGCCATTGGATGTATTGAATCCTAGCTATTCATTTGGGAGGTGGATTAGTATAAATACCCCTCCATAGCTCATTTGTAAGGCATCCCAGAAAATCCAAGCAATTAAAAAAAACAATCCAAAAGCATTGTAAGAAAGCATTCGTGTAATACAAAAGCTCTTTGCATTTGCAACACTTGCCTCTAAGTTCCATCTCTTCTCTTCTAGCCTCTAAAGCTCTTCGAGCTCAACGGTTCTAACTTCTCCTTGAGTGAGAAGCAAACTAAAAGGCTTACTTAGCAACTTTCGGATTCAAGTTGCCTAAGTACCGCACGAGTAGCTGTGCAAAACTCTAAGCTCATGACAATATGCTCTTAAACATGATTCTGGACATATTCTCCTAAGTATAATTCTAAGCTTTCACAAAGAAAATAAACTTCTAATCATGATTCTAAATAAAAGAGGGGAAGCAGACCTAGGTTGACATGCTTATCCATCTTGCAAAACAAATAATGGGTTAACAATTGATAAAACCCCAAAACATGCTTTTAAGCATTAAAATAAATCTTAAATATGCTTATTCTAATCATAAACCTAATCATACTTATTCTAAAGCAAGAAAAATAAATAAGAAAATAAGAGGTAGAAGAGAGAATTGCTCTCAAGACATACCTTTTTAGGGTTTAGAGTAATATAAAACGGTAGAAAACTTTAGACTGGAAAAGACTCCTTAAATTCTCAAATGTGTCTTCAAGATGGAGAAGAAATAAATTTGGTGTGTGTTGAAAAGTGGGAGAAATGGTGTTTATATAGTTGAGGGCTAGAATTGAAAAAGAAAGGAAAATCTAAAAAAGGAAGGTGTTTGACAAAATTTTTCAAAGTTAGAGAGAGAACAACCTGCAAGTTGTTAGAGGACCGTCAATCAACAGTGTAACAACCAACTAGCTATCAATGGTAAGACAGCAAGCCGGCTATCCTACAGCCGTCGGTCGATTGTGGCCCACCAAGCCCTTCAATTTTGTATTTTTTTTCAATGCAGTCCTTTCTAACCTTTAGCTGTTTGATCACTCGTAACTTTATGAGTTCAACTCCAATTTATAATCCATAAAATTATATGAAAACTAGACATTTGTAGCTTCACAACGATATATGATCTATCTTCATATTCTTCCTGGATTAATTTCTGTGATTTTTTTAAATTATGTGTTAGTTTTCAAGGCTTTTGATCAGTTTCTTCTCACCTTTCTTCCTTTTGCTTCCAAGGGTATTTTAGTCATTTTTATTGCTCAAAATTCATCCTTATTTCATCATCGAGCCTCAAAAATCAAGTATTTACAATATATTTACATGCTTATTTTAACATTCTTATTACTAATTAAAGGTTGTTAAAAAACACCGTTGCTCATTACAATTATAATATTACACCAGTTAGCATCCTTGATAGAAGATCATTAGATGTTATTATATAGCTAGTTAAATCTCTATATTCAATAAAATCAATAACGTAATAATTGTAAATATAAATTTATATTCATATTTATACTTATACATTATAATATACTACACTACATACTACATGGTTATGCTAGCTATTTTATAAAATATCATTTATAAATCTGTTTAAATTATTGTAAGATGATCCTCCATTAAGAGTAACTTCTTTTGCCTTAGTCTTCCATTCTAAAGCCCTTTTTTTCATTTGCTTACCCTTGTTCCCTACCATCATTTCTTTCACAAGAGCTTCTATTTCATCATACTTTACGCAGCGGTTGAGTTCCCTTCCAATGGCCCAAACAATGCATGAATATCGATAATTTGTTGGCTACTTATCAAAGAAAGGCCAAGAAATTACAGGAACACCCCCACATATGCTTTTGAGGGTGGAATTCCATCCATTATGGGTTAGAAAAACACTAATTGAAGGGTGGGCAAGCACTTGATGTTGTGGACACTAACTCACTAGCAATCCTCTATCTTTAATCTCTTTATAATATTCTTGGCTAAGTATTGCACAATTTTCCTTAACTAAATCAGGTCTAACTATCTACAAAAATAAGCGCTTGCTCCTTTCAAGCCCCCATGCAAATTCTTTGAAACATTGGTTAGACATCACAATTATGCTACCAAAACTCACAATACAACCAAGTTGGGTTCCTTTTGGTTGAGCCACTCAAGGCATTTTGAGTCTTCCTTCCATATGCTTGATTTTCCTGATGACTTCTCTCCTCTTAAGTTTGTCTCTTTCAAGCAAGGATAAAGGGCCTATGTATAAGTGCAAGGAAATCTAGCCGTAATTACCTCAATGATGTAACATGGCTTATTTTATTGTCAGGGTTATTATAGTATTTTAGTCTTTATTTAATTAGGGTTTCATTTATTTTTGAAAATTATTAGTGTAGGGATCTTGACTCAAAGAGGGATTTTGACTTATCCTGATTTGGCAATAACCACTCCTTAAATCTATCTTGGAGAACTAACAGAAACCAACTAGCTAATCTAACATGTCCTCAAGTCTAGCATGGGGAACTTATACTTAATGGTGATCTTGTTAACAGCTCTACCATCTACACACATTTTCCAAGATCCATCTTTCTTAAGGGTGAGTAACACTAGGACTGCACAAAGACTAAGACTATGATGAAGGAAGCCTTTCTCTAACAAACCCTTTATTTGCCTATTCAACTCATGTATTTCAATAGGGTTCATTTTATAATGTGGAAGGTTAGGAAGTTGCAGACCTGAAATTAAGTCAATGGCATGTTAAATGTCTATCATGGGTGGTAGCTGGTTTGGTAAGTCCTCATGGGCTACATCACTAAACTATTCTAAAAGTTTACGTATCTTAGGGGAAAAGTCTAAACTAGACTCTAGTGATTGCTCTTTTAGAACCAAAGCGTACATAATACTAGCCTCTTAGCTTTCTTTCATAAAATGAGTTGGTGCCAGAATATTCAAGTTGTGTTTGTTAGGTTCTAAAGTATTGGATCTAGGCTTTGAAGTTGGCTTATCTTTTTGAACCCTAGTTGAACTTATAATTATTAGTAGGTTTGGCTGGTTTCAAAATAATGGGTTTACCATAATGATTAAATACATCAATATTCTCTTTCCCATAGTTTATAACATCATGGTCATAAAGCCAAGGTCTACCTGGAAGAATATGAGCTACATCCATGGGTAACACATCATAATAGATATTTTCACTATAAGAACACAATTTAAGAGGAATAAAACATATATGAGTGACAGGTAAGGTTGTTTTATTGACCCAAAATATCATATAGGAATACAGTGAGGCTCTGGAGTGGGTTTAAACCTATCAATTACAACATTAGAGATGACATTTGAGGTACTACCTCCATCAATCACTAGTTTGCATAACTGATTCTTAAAGGGGACTAAAGTATGAAAAATACTAGTCCTCTTCCAAGAATCAAAAACTACTAGACAATTGTCTATCAAACTCCTTTTCAGGATTGTCTCTTAATCCTAAATCTTCACTTTCCTCTAATGGCTCTAAGACCTCTCCTTCAGGATTCTCATGGGGTTGGTTCACTAAAGTCATAAAATATGGTCATGGTATGATTAATATGACGAGCAACAACATGACTTCTACCTTGACAATTATGACACGTAATTGGAGAATAGTTGGAGTTACTAGAGAATAGGTTCAAAGCACTTATTGATCTTTCCCTATTCAAATTGAAATGGGAATTGACATTGGGATTTGAACCAATAGATGTAGGGCAACTAGGAGTTGCCGAGTTAGATGTTCCAGTAGTGGAGGACTATTGATTAAAGCTGCTTTTATTTAAAGCCTCAATTTGAGGAGATGAAGTATGCACTGAAGAAGTTTTCCTAATATTATAAGCTTTAGTATGGAGTTCAACATCTAAGGCTTTATTATAGGCATCTTGTAAGGTGTGAGAATAGCTTTAACTCAACAATATGCTGAATGTCATACCTAAGTCTATTGATAAATCTAGATGCGGTGGCATCATCAGACTCTTTAATGTTACACCTAATGTAAAGACTATCAAACTTAGAATGGTACTCAAAGACACTAGAAGAACTCGGCCTTGTTAGCCCTTAGGCTGCATGATAATTTTGATGATAACAATATACATTGATTCATTAAGGTATTACTAATATGTTTATTTATGTGCAAGAATAAGATCAATTTGCAAAATCAAGAAGAGGCTCATTAAAATGAAGTGTTGAAGCTAAGGACAAGACTACATGTTAAAGACACCAAAGTTTAAGAACAAGGTTTGAGTAAAGGAATGTGACATATGAGCAATGTTCAATCACTTGGTCATATATTTCTCTATAAATGCCCAAATAATGTGATTCTTAAGCCTTTAGAAATCTTACTCAATTAATAACATTTTAATTGTTTTAAAGAAATTCAAATTTGAAGCGAAAGGTTGTCCAAATCATTATGCAAGTTGAAGGACAAACAGAATCAGCTGACATGAGCACTGAATGCTATTTTGGACATATCTTGAGCAAGATATGTCCAAATGACTTGATTCTTGAGGTTTTGTAAAGATGATTTAATGGAGCACATTTCATATTTTTTGAAAAAAATCAAATTTCAAATGGAAGGCTAACATAATCATCATTCAATTTGGTGGACTAACACAAGAAAGAAAAATCTACTAACATGAGCACCGAATGATCTTTGGTCAATATCTTGAGATAGAGACATCCAAATGACTTGATTCTTAATTTTTTGGAAAGTTTATTCAAACATACAGATCTTTTATGTTTTGAAAAAAATTCAAATTTCAAATGAAAGGCTAGCATAATCGTCATGCAACAAGAAAGAAAAATCAACTAACATAAGCACCGAATGGTCTTTTGTCTATATCTTGAGATAGAAATATCCAAATGACTTGATTCTTAATGTGTTGGAAAGCTTTTTCAAATATGTAAATATTTTTTGTTTTGTAGATTTTCAAAATTAAAATAGAACATTAACACAAATGGCTGACAAAATTATAGTTTTTATGGTGGGCAAAAAATTTGGAGTTGGTGTCTTTACTTGATTAAGTTCATCTCATTTGCCTATAGAAGGGGCCCTTCTCCCATGCATTCAACAAGAATCCATCAAGCAACAAATAAGAGAAATATCAAGTTTAGAGACCTTTTATATTCTTTATCTACTCTTTGAGGAGAGTTGTACTTTTATTATAAATAATTTTTTTTGTTCTTGCATTATGGTGAGAGTAAGATCACTCTTGTAAAGGATAATAGTTATCCTTGAGAGAACTTGTGGTGTGGTGTTATTAAGAGTTAAACAATTGAGAGAACTCTTGGTGTAGTGTTATCAAGGGTTGAAAGAAGAAGTCTTGGTGAGGTTGTTTATCAAGCAAGTTGTAAAGAATTCTACAACTTAGTGGAGAGCCTAGCTTGTGGAGAAGTCTTGCTTCTTGGCTGACACCCAAATTCCTTACGGATAATCAAATCCAAGGAGCGACATCAACAGAAACTATTCACTGGTTCTTTTTTCATGCCCGTTTTGGTGACCGGTATGCACACCCTATATTGCAATTTCACATTATCTTCTTTAATTTGTTCTTGAACTGTTGTGAACTTGCTTTTCTGCATGCACCTGGTTATTTGGATTGTCGGCTGGATGCTTTGGTTGAATTGACTGATTTGGAGATATTTGGTTGAATTGATTTTTGGTTGGTATTTTGGAATTTTGGAGTTAATTTTGGTTTATTGCTTCTGGTTGAGGTTACCCACTATTTTCGCCATACATTTTCTAGCCTACACTACACCATCCCTACTATGGCCACCTCCGCCCCTAACAAACAGAACCAGACCCAACGCCCGCCTCGTGCCACTCAAACACACCCACCTGCCCGAAACACCACCCTTAAACAACCCTTACCCAAACCACCCGGTTCTTGGGCTGATAGGGTTCGGGTTACTGAGGCCAGCACTAGATTTTGCCTTGACTCGATAGCCCGGAAGGACCCAGGTTCAATCCTTGAGCTCCCTGATGAGCTGGTTGATGATGCGGGGGCTGATTGGTTGCGCTGTATTGTGGGTTTTTTTCCTGGGTATACTATGCCTTTTCATGCTGCACGTTCCATTACGGTATGTGCATGACAGTCTAGTGGTTTAGAGGATGTCCGCTCTACTGGGACGGGATTCTTGATTTTCAGATTTAGAACTGTGGAGGAGATTCAGGATATTTTAGAGAGAGGACCCTGGATGTTTGGTGGGAAGCACATCATTCTTCAACAATGGAATCCTCATTTCTCTTTTGATCAGAGCAGGATTTCCAGGATTCTAGTCTGGATTCGGTTATATGGACTACCATTTCCATTGTGGTCAACCAAAGCACTCAGTGCTATTTCTAGTATGGTTGGTCGACCTTTATCATGTGACAGGATGACTTATGAGCACACTAGGTTATCCTATGCCAGAGTCTGTGTTGAGATAGATGCGGAGCATGCTCCAGTGCAAGACTTTGAGATCCGGTGTAAGCTTTCTTCTGAACCGATCAAGATCAGGGTAGAATATGAATGGAAGCCAAAACGATGTCCCAAGTGTTGTTTGTTTGGCCATACTTGTCCGATACCTGCTGCAACTTCTGCTCGTACAGAGGCTGAGGCATCAGTTACTACTACAGCCCTCATCTTGAGAGATAAGAGGAAGACTGCTGACCCTGTTGTTGCAGCAGCTGTTCATATGGAGCCTGGCCAAGATCAGATTAGTGCTGAAGATATAACCCCAGCTATAAGAGACAAGGGTAAAGGTATTGTTACTGACTCCACACCAGCTGGACCTCTTGCACTATTGACTTCAAATCCAGTAACTACCGGGGTAGATTTGATGGAAAGGATCTTTACTAAACTAGGCCAGATTGCTACCCATGGTTCGAGTTCTGAGTCAGATTCTGATCCCGATTCACTATCTCCTATTGAGACTCACCAGGATCAAATTCTGAAGTGCCCTGATAGCCCTGTAGCTGCTTTACCTGATTCTTCAAGGACTGCTCCTCCAGAGAAGGTTACTGCTCCGGGTTCTCCAAAAACCCTTACGGAGCCTTTGGATAGTCGATGATCTAACTCTATTCCTATTCCTCCTGCTGGTCAGGGTAAAAAGGTCCAGAGTAAAAAGGGTGGCAATGGGGGCAAAGGAGGCGTGCGCCCCAAATGATTTCTTTTTTCAGTCATGAGTTATTTCCAGTTTCCTATGATAGGAAGTTGGAATATTAGAGGCCTTAATGGCTTCTCTTCGTAGCGGGCAGTTAGAAATTGGATTTCTAAGTATTCTTTAGGTTTGATTGGTCTCTTAGAGACTAAGGTTGATCAGCGACACCTTGCTTCAGTGGTTTCAGGTATTTGTCCTTCTTGGAAGTTTTTATCCAATGCCACTGAGTCAATTGCTTGCCGAGTTTTGGTGTGTTGGGATCCTACATTGTATAGGTTGAGTGATCTGCAGCTTTCTTCACAGTGGATTGTTTGTCGGCTACCAGATTATCTGATGGGGTTTCTTTTGGTTTGCTATTTGTTTATGGTTCTAATGATCCGGGTGTCCGTCGACAGTTATGGGACTTGTATCAGAGCTCAGTCCAGGGATTTTGGTGACTTACCTTGGTTGGCATTGGGTGATTTTAATGCGATTTTACGCTCGTCGGATAGAGTTGGAGGGGATCAGGCTTGGTGTGGTTATATGGATGATTTTGGTCAGTGTATACATGATGCAGCATTGATCAGAGTTCCATCTCTTGGACTCCGGTATACTTGGCATAATGGGCAGCAGGGAGAGGGTACTATTCTCCGAACTCTTGATTAGAGTTTCGGTAGCGCTTCTTGGTTCTTGACTTGGCCAAACACAACTTCTGAGATTCTTCCACGGGATGTTTTTTATCACAGTGCTTTGGTCATCAGGTTTGGAGATCAACGTAGGCAGACCTCCAGTCCTTTTAAATTTTTAAGCTTTTGGGCTAACCGAGAGGATTTTTTGGAGATTGTTCAGAAAGTATGGTCTACGCTTGTGGACGGGGATCCTTTGTTTCGAGTTACGCAGAAATTGGGGTTGTTAAAACGGGAGTTTAAGACTTTGCATGCCAAGGCCTCTAGTCACATCTCTAGTAGGGTCAGTGAGGTTAGGGCTCAGTGGGCAGCAGCTCAGGCTGCTCTGGATCAGAGCCCTTCTTCCCCAGAGTGTATTTTGGCTGAGAGAGATTTTGCTAAGCAGTATTTTCAGTTGTGCAGGGATGAAGAGGCTTTCTTTCGGCAGAGGTCTAGGATCCAATGGCTCTCTCAGGGGGATCAGAATACTAAATTCTTTCACAAGTCTCTGATCCATAGACAAGTCAGGAATCGGATTCGTCAGCTTGAGGATGAGGTTGGCACCATTGTTACAGATAGAGGTGACTTAGGTCATCTAGCTATGAGGTATTTCCAGAAATTGCTTACAGCTCCTCCTCGCCCTTCTCTTGTAGATGCTTCTCGATTTTTCTCTGGCAGAGTTTCTACGGAGATGCTGCCTTCTTTAGTGTGCCCTATTACTGATAATGAGATCAGGTCAGCTTTATTCTCGATTCCCGATGATAAAGCTCCAGGACCGGATGGGTACACTTCTCTGTTCTTTAAACGGGCTTGGGACATTATTAGTGTTGAGTTTATGGCTGCGGTGCACTACTTCTTTGCGACTTGTCGGATGCCGAAGTGTGTTAATGCCACTCGGATTGCCTTGGTCCCCAAGGTTAAGACTCCTCGGACTATGAGTGACTTTCGACCAATCTCATGTTGCAACGTTCTTTACAAGTGCTCTCTAAAGTGATTGTAAACCGGTTCAAAGAAGTGTTACCTGATGTAGTTGGGAGTTCGCAGTCAGCTTTTGTCCCAGGTCGGAGGATCTCTGATGCCATTCTATTGACACAAGAGCTTATGCATAATTACCACCTTGGGCATTCGCCTCCCCGGTGCGCGTTAAAGGTGGATATTCGCAAAGCTTTTGATACTGTCAGTTGGGATTTCATCATTTTAGGATTAAGGACGATTGGTATCCCAGAGTGTATGGTCCGATGGATTGCGACATGCATGTCTTTTGCTCACTTCTCGGTCGCTTTAAATGGAGAGCTTCATGGTTTCTTTTCCACTTCTAGAGGTGTTCGACAGGGTGATCCGTTGTCGCCATACCTTTTTGTGTTGGCCATGGAGGGTTTGAGTGGTATTCTTCGGGAGGCTTCTCAGCGGCTTGGATTTCGATACCATTGGAGATGCCAGCAGATTTCTCTTACTCATCTTTGTTTTGCAGATGATCTGATGGTTTTTTGCAGGGCAGATGTGGGCTCTGTTAGGGTAGTTCATGATGCTTTGCAGGAGTTTACAGAGCTCTCTGGTTTAGTTACGAATTCGGCCAAGAGTCATGTCTTCTTATCTGGAGTCAATGATGAGGATCGTATAGTGTTGTAGTCCATCTTGGGTTTTCAAGTGGGGAGTTTGCCAGTCCGATATTTGGGGGTGCCACTGATTAGTACCAGATTACACCTTTCAGACTGTGCTCCTTTGATAGAGCAGATTCTCTCGAGGGTCAGATTGTGGACATCTGCTGTGCTGACTTATGCTGGCCGTCTCCAGTTGATTAAGTCGGTACTATTTTCCATCCAGGTCTATTGGTCATCTATGTTTATTTTACCTGCAGCTGTGGTACGGAAGATCGAGAGTATTCTGGCTGCTTTCCTGTGGAAAGGAACCTCTTTGTCTCATTTTGGGGCCAAAGTAGCTTGGGATTCGGTTTGCTATCCATTGAAAGAAGGGGGTTTAGGAATCAAGCGAGTAAAGGAGTGGAATCGTGCTGCTATTTTGAAGCATGTTTGGAGACTTCTTTCTGACAAGTCTTCCACATGGTCTTTTTGGGTTCATAAGGTACTCCTTCGGGGTCGCTCGTTTTGGCAGGTTCGGGTTACTTCTGGAGCCTCCTGGTCTTGGAGGAAGATTTTACAGAGTCGGGATTGGTGTAGGGGTAAATTTGTCTCTTCTATTGGAGATGGACGTGATACCTCACTTTGGCAGGATTACTGGTTGCCGCAGGGGCATCTTTGTGATTTGTTTTCATTCAGGACTCTTTCATCTACAGGTCTTCCCTCAGATGCAAAGGTCTCAGCTATCATTCAGGATGGAGATTGGGCTTTTCCTGAAGGTGGACCGGACCTCAGACGGGTTTGGGACTCTATCCGCATCCGACCTATGATGGGGACTCTTGACCATATTGTTTGGAAGGGCCACACCTCTGGTATTTTCTCTATTGCCTCAGCGTGGGAATTATTACGGAGTAGACGCTCGGTAAACTCCTTTCATCATCTTCTGTGGTTCCCTGGCCATATTCCAAGGCACTCCTTTATACTTTGGCTTGCCTCATTGGGCCGTCTTCGTACTATGGATCGACTACGAAGTCATGGCATGTTATCTTCTTCAGGCTGTGTTCTCTGTGCTTCAGCAAATGAGACACACGAGCATCTTTTCTTCAGCTATCCTTTCTCGTCTTCTGTATGGGGGGAGATTTCAGCTAAGACTCTTATTGTTTAGCCATCTTCTGGTTGGCTCTCTCTACTTCATTGGGCTTCTCTTCATCTTCAAGGCAGGAAGAATTTTGGGCATATCCTTGCACGTTTGGTTTTCTCTGCTACAGTTTATTTTCTATGGTATGAGAGGAATGATCGTGTGCATCAGCAGTGACATCGGACTCGTCGTCAGGTGATTGATGAGATTTTTGCATTGGTCCGCTCTCGGCTTCTTACCATTAAGGCCAAGTATGTGATCACTCCTCAGCTTCGTGCTATATGGGGCCTTCGTTATTAGTTGGTTTTTTGAGTTTTGTTTTGTTTAATTGGGCACATGCGCCCTTTTGTTGCATTGTCTTGGGAATGTTAGCTTTGTTGCGGTCGTTATTGGGCCTACGCGCCTTTTCTTTTTTGTTTGGGCCTTTTGGCTCCATATCTCGCTTTTTGTTTGAGGCCTTTGGGCTTCGTTTTTCTTCCTTTTGGACTTGTGAGTACTAAGTACTCTTCTTAGAGTATGCTCCTCGTATTTTGTACAATCTTTTTTCTTTTTATGTGAATAGTAATTTTTTCAAAAAAAAGTGGAGAAGCTAGGAGCCCATAGACATAGGCAAGGTTTTCCGATCCATGTAAATTGATATTGCACTCTCTCTATCTCTATCCTCTTATATTTACTTGCACTTGTGATTGTTCATTATTGTTATTCTCTTGATGCATCTTAGATAACTTCTATTTTCATCTTCTTCAGCTTTATTCTCAAAGAAAGAGTGAACTAATTTGATCTTTCAAGAAAATTTATATAAATCTGTTTTATAAATAAAAACCAATTCACCATCACCCCCCCCCCCCCCCCCCCCCCCCTTTCCCTTGGGTTGCCATACCTGGGTCAATGATGAACACTTAAATATGCATGTTTAATAAGAGTTTAGTTCATCATATTGCATTAATAGTGTCACTAAATTCCTCAACTTAAGCATATTTGTAGCATTTGTATCTTTAGAATTAATTCCTCTTAATTTTGGTTTTGTTACAGATTCGGTAAAATGGGCGTAACTCTCAATTTATAGATCATAATGGTGCAATTCTTAATGTTTTGGAAAGCTGATTCAATTGTCTACAAGATTGCATTTCACAAGCATAATCAAATTCGGGCTTTTAGTGGACCAAAATTGGGCTTGAAGTGAACCCATCTACAGTCTCGGCCCAGTCTGACCAGGCCTCAGTATTTGGACCGTATCTCTCAAAATACGTATCCAAATTGTGCAAATCAATATGTTCTAGAAATCTGAGAGAAATATCTACAATTTCATGAAGACATGTGATTAAAATTTACAACATTTCGATGTCAAAATTGATGGTCAAAGTCGGTGCCTAATGATCCCAATTGTCAAAGATATTTACAACTAATATTTGACAATTATACTCTTGTAATTTGACAAGTTTGCCCCTGGATATATCTATAAATAGAGGTGCCTTGTGACCCATTGGGGCATCTTGGCCTTGGCTGGAACATTTTGGCTTTGGCTAGGATCTTGTATTGTGTTTTGTGTGTTTATGTTATTAATGAATTTCCTTTTTCTTACATTTTATTTTCTTCCTATTATAATGTTCTTCTAATTTCTCTTTTGCTAAGGTGAAAGGGTGAAACCCTTGATATGAGAATAAGGATTCTCTAACCCTTAATATGTGCTTAATAATCTGAATCTTATAATGTTTATTCAATATGATTTATATTTAATTTCTTAATCAATCTTGACACCACTCGTAAAGTGGAGGTCTTGATCTATTGTCGACAATCATTGACACATCAAATGCTTGGATCCTTTCTAGATGATGTATGGTTCTTCCTTACCGACACGAATCTAGTTAGGAAACTTGATTTGTTGTAGATATATGGTGATTGGCACATTGGATGCTTGAACCCATTTACAAGAAGTGGTATAAATATTGGTAACGAAACAAATATAAGTCATATAACTAAAATGGGTTAATTATCCTTATTTGAAATATCAAGGGCGGATCCCCTAACCTTAGCCTTCATTGTTATTGTGTTAATTCCTCTTGTATTTTTAATTATTCTATTGTTTATAAACTTTTTATTTTATTTACTATGGTAGGTTCTACCACCTTATGAAATTGTTCTTTAATTTACTCTGGTCGGTTATACCACCTATTTCCATGGATGGTTTTACCTCCTCTTGCTTTTTGTTTTATATTTGAATGGTCGGTAATACCGCCTACCATCTTACATATTTATTGATATTATCTTGTCATTCCTTTGAATCATCCATATCACATTTGTTTAGCTTATAATTTGTAACGCTTAAATTCCCTTCCTCGTGGATCGACCCCGGTCTCACCGGGTTTTATTACTTCAACACTCCTATACTTGGGAGACAATCCTTTTTCGGATGTGTCAAGTTTTTGGCGCCGTTGCCGGGGAAGGTAAAAATTGGCGTGCAAAATTGTAAGTATTCTCTTTTCTCATCTTAGATCTAAATTTTTTATTTTTTTGTGTGTTCATCTTTTCCTCTCCCTTCTTCTCTCTTTCTTGCAAGAAAATTTGGTCACGAACATCTAGTGGTAGACTTGTTAGAAAAACATCATCTTCCTTAAAAAACATGGCCGACAATCATGAGGAAATATTCACGGATGAAGGGGACAACCGTTCGCAACAAAATGATCAAAACCAACGAAGAACCCTCAAAGACTACATGAATCCGATAAGGACTAGTGCACCATCTTGTGTAGTTTTTCCTCCAGATTCAATCCATTTCAATTTCAAACCAAGTTTTGTTTGACTTCTACCCACTTTTCATGGCCTTGACATGGAGAACCCATATTCGCACTTGAAACTCTTTGAAGAGGTATGTAGCTCCTACACTGACCCAAATTGTAGCATAAACACCATTATATTAAAGCTTTTTCCTTTTTCTTTAAAAGATAAAGCTAGAACATGGCTACAAAATTTGAGGTCGAATTCCATCAGTTCATGGGATGAGATGAAACAACAATTTTTGAAAAAAAAATTTTCCTACCCATAAAACAAATTCTCTTACAAGGCAAATTTCTGATTTCTCTCAAAACAAGGGGAAACCCTTTACCAATGTTGGGATAGATATAAGGAACTACTTAATACCTGTCCTCCCCATGGTTTCGAAACTTGGAGAATAGTTGCACACTTCTATGAAGGGTTACCCTCAAAGATAGGCCAACTATTAGAATAAATGTGTAAAAAATTTGGGAAGGAAAAAAAAAAAAAAAAATTTAAAGAAAAAGACCTGAGGAAGCACTTGACTTCCTAGATTCCTTGGCAGAAAAGGCACAAAATTGGGACACTGCTGGCACCTATGAGGTACCAGGCAAGGCCCCAACCTCGACATCCAATAGAGACATTTACAACCTTAGGGAAGACCATGACCTTCAAGCCAAATTTGCATCCCTAGCTAGAAAAGTCGAGGCTTTAGAGATGAAAAAGAGTGGTCAATTTAAATCTATTCAAGAAACTGTCTGTAACATTTGTGATGACAATGACCATTCTACTGATGATTGCCCAACTTTGCCTGCTTTTAGGGAATGTCTCCATGAAGAAGCCAATGCCTTAAACACTTTCAAAAGGCCAAATCACAATCCATATTCACAAACCTACAATCCTGGTTGGAGAAATCATCCAAACTTTAGCTGGAAAAATGACAATCATGCACAATCTTCACAAGTCCCTTTTCAAGCACAACAAAATTTTCAAAATTCTCATGATCGTGCATATGCTCCTCCTCCTATGAATGACCTTCAAGAAACATTGCATTCATTCATTACAAAGCAAGAGATTTTCAATAGCCAAACTGCTCAAACATTAGCAAATTTGTCAGAAACTCTTGCAAAATTTGCATCTACATTTAGCATCCAAGAGAAGGGAAAATTTCCTTCTCAAACATTGCAAAACCCCAAAGATCAATCTAACTCAAATGCAGGGAGTTCAAATAACCATTATTTTGACCAAGCTAAGTCAGTCATGACCCTTCGCAATGGTAAGGTTTTTGAAAAACATATTCCTAACCCTTGTGAGAAAGAAGAAGAATCGATCTCTAAAGGGCAGGAAGGGGTTGCCAAACCAACACCTAGCGAAGAGGAAACCAAATCCTCATCTGTGCCTCCATTTCCTCAAGCATTAGCCACACAAAAGAAGCCAACTCACAATTCTGAAATCTTTGAAATTTTCAAACAGGTAAAGGTCAACATTCCCTTGCTTGATGTGATCAAACAGGTACCTTCTTATGCAAAATTTTTGAAAGACTTGTGCACTGTGAAAAGAAAACTGAATGTGAAAAAGAAGGCCTTTCTAGCTGAGCAAGTAAGTGCTATTCTTCAAAATAATAATACAGTGAAATACAAGGATCCAGGTTGTCCTACAATTTCATGTGTTATTGGAGACCATAAAATTGAACAAGCTTTACTTGATCTTGGTGCTAGTGTGAATTTGCTTCCATACTCGGTTTTTCAAAAACTCAATCTAGGTGAGTTAAAACCGACTTCTGTGACTCTTTTGCTTGCTGATAGATCAATTAAAATACCAAGAGGAGTAGTAGAAGATGTGTTAGTTCAAGTCGATAAATTCATTTACCCAGTGGATTTTATTGTCTTGGACACACAACCAGTGGAAGTATGTAATTCAATTCCTGTCATTCTAGGGCGTCCATTTCTAGCTACCTCTAATGCTTTGATTAATTGCAAGAATGGAATCATGAAGCTATCGTTTGGGAACATGACATTGGAACTTAATGTTTTCAATATGTGCAAACAACCACATGAAGAAGAAGATGAAATTGAGGAGGCTAATATGATCTAATTTATTGTGGAAGGTCACATCCAAAAAGGGAGTTCTTCTGACCCTTTGGAAACTTGTCTAGTGAATTCATTAGAATCAAGCATGGAACTAGAATCTGATCTTTCTGATATATGTTCTTTATTGGATTGTGCACAGGTGATGGAAAAAGGCTCAAAATCAAGATTTGAAGAAGTGGGGCAAATGAATGAAAGCAAGGAAGAGGAAGCTCCCAAGTTAGAATTGAAGCCCTTACCTGAAGGACTGAAATATGCATATCTTGGGGAGAATCAGACATATCCGGTGGTAATTTCTTCATCCCTCACATGCGAGCAACAGGGTAAGTTGATAGAAGTGCTTAAAAGGCATAAATGCATTGGGTGGACTTTAAAAGATAGAAAATGGCATTAATTAACCCTTTAATGGCACACATAGAATACATTAGAGGAAAATGCCAAAACATCTCAAACAACTCAAAGGAGATAAATCCACACATGGAAAGAGGTCATTCATTAGGGCTGAAGTTCTCAAAACTCCTGATGTGGGAATTATCTATCCTATTTCTGATAGTAAGTGGCGTAAGGCCCTACACAAGTAGTGCCTAAAAAATCCGGCATTACAGTAGTTAAAAATGAAAAGGGTGAATTATTGCCAACTCGTGTCTCATATAGTTGGAGGATGTGCATTGATTATAGAAAATTAAATGCTGTCACTAGAAAAGACCATTTTTCCTTACCCTTCCTTGACCAAATTCTTGAAAGAGTGGCAGGAAACCCCTACTACTGTTTTCTTGATGGATACTCAGGCTACTATCAAATCCCCATTGCACTTGAAGACCAAGAAAAGACCACATTCACGTGCCCCTTTGGCACTTTTGCATTTAGGAGAATGCCTTTTGGACTTTGTAATGCCCCAGCCACTTTTCAAAGATGCAGGTTAAGCATTTTCAGTGACATGGTTGAGCATTGTTTAGAAGTTTTCATGGATGATTTAACTGTCTTTGGAAACTCTTTTGATAATTGTCTTGAAAATTTAGAAAAAGTCCTATAAAGGTGTGTAGAAAAAGGTCTTATTTTGAATTGGGAAAAATGTCATTATATGGTCACTTCAGGAATTATTTTAGGTCATGTGGTGTCTTCTAAAGGAATTGAAGTGGATAAAGCAAAAGTGGAATTAATTTCCCATTTGCCTCCACCAAAAACAGTTAAAGAGGTTCGTTCATTCTTAGGGCATGCTGGATTCTATAGGAGGTTCATAAGAAATTTCAGTGCTATATCTAAACCTCTTTGTAACCTCTTAATAAAAGATACTTCCTTTGAATGGACTCAAGAATGTCAAAATGCCTTTGATACACTAATTGGACTTTTAACAACTGCTCCAATTATGCAATCTCCTGATTGGTCCTTGCCTTTTGAATTGATGTGTGATGCAAGTGACTATGCCGTTGGTGCTGTCTTAGGACAAAGAAAAGAAGGTAAGCCTTATGTAATATACTATGCAAGTAGGACTTTAAATGATGCACAAATGAATTACACAACAACTGAGAAAGAACTACTTGCGGTAGTATTTGCATTGGACAAATTTCGATCTTATTTAATTGGCTCTCCAACAATTGTTTACACTGACCATGTAGCCTGGAGATATTTAATGTCTAAACAGGATGCAAAACCTAGATTGATACGGTGGATCTTATTGCTCCAAGAATTGAACATCACAATAAAGGATAAGAAAGGAGCCGAAAATGCCGTTGTTGATCATCTTTCAAGACTAACGACAGAGACATTAATCGAAACTTCACCTATCAATGATTCTTTTCCTGATAAATTTTTATTTTTCATTGCTATTGTACCTTGGTTTGCTAACATTGTAAATTTTCTTGCGACAGGGAAAATGCCACCTCATTGGAATGCTCAAGACAAAAGAAAATTTTTAACCGAGGTGAAAAATTTTACTGGGATGACCCATATCTGTTCAAATATTGTCCAGACCAAATAATGAGAAGAAGCATACCCGACAATGAGGTAAGTAGTGTCATTAACTTTTGTCATTCTGAAGCATGTGGAGGACATTTTTCATCTTGAAAAACAGCTGCTAAAATCTTGCAATGTGGATTTTATTGGCCCACCTTATTTAAAGATGCACATGCATTTTGCAAAACGTGTGAAAATTGTCAAAAATTGGGATCCATTTCAAAAAGAAACATGATGCCTTTAAATCCCATTCTTGTTGTTGAAATCTTTGACTGTTGGGGTATTGATTTTATGGGACCCTTTCCACCATCATTTGGTTTTGTGTAAATCCTTGTTGCAGTAGACTATGTTTCAAAATGGGTCGAGGCAATTCCATGTCGAAAAAATGATCACAAAACAGTTGTCAAATTCTTGAAAGAGAATATCTTGAGTAGATTTGGAATTCCTCGAGCCATTATTAGTGATGAGGGTACACATTTTTGTAACAAACCATTTGAAACTTTAATGAAGAAATATGGAATAACCCATAAAATTTCTACACCTTATCACCCACAAACAAGTGGATAAGTTGAATTAGCTAATAGGGAGATAAAACAGATCCTAGAAAAAACGGTTAACCTAAATCGAAAAGATTGGTCTTTAAGACTTAGTGATGCACTTTAGGCTTACCGAACTGCTTTTAAAACATCATTGGGAATGTCTCCTTATAGACTAGTTTATGGAAAACCTTGTCACTTACCTGTGGAAATTGAGCATTAAGCTTATTGGGCCATTAAAACATTCAACACAAATTTGAATGATGCTTGCAAGCTACGTAAACTCCAACTGAGTGAACTTGAAGAAATCAGGAATGAGGCTTACGAAAATTCTAAAATCTACAAAGAAAAAATGAAGGTTTTTCATGACAAATCCATTGTTAGAAAATCTTTTGAACCTTCACAAAAAATTCTTTTGTATGATTCAAGATTGCATTTATTTTGTGGTAAACTTTCGCAATCACGGTGGTACTGGCATTTAATTCGTTAAAATGTTTCCCTCATGCAGCAGTTGAAATTCAGAACCAAAGAACATGGTCATAGTGTTTTAATAGTTAATGGACAACGGTTAAAACCATTCTTTGAAAATTTTGACCAAAATGAAGAGTCCATTGTTTTAGTCGATCTTTTTTAAGGATTGATCTTTCCCGGTCAAGTGGCGGATACGGTACTCCGTGACTTTTAAAGTCGGTTTTCAGTTCCCTAAAAACTGTTGCTCACCTTGCATCCATTTTCTTTTCTTCTCTCTCATTTTCTTCACATGAATACCATTCTCTCAAAATTGCACAAACATTTTCCCTCTCTTCCTCAAAATGATTTGCTTAAAATTTATAAAGCTCGTGCAGAAAGACTAAGGTTGTTGATGCGTAAGGTATTCCTGCTGATTTAAGATGGTTAATTGAAGCCAAGGTTTGATTTTCCTATGAATTTTCAGATAATCTTGTGTCTCAAATGCCAGGTATGGGAAAAAGCTCTTACGCCAAAAAGGGAAGAGCGAAAAGGTTACAAGTTTGTCCCAGATGTGCAAGATGGACTTGTAACCGAGCGTTCGCCGCTCCTTGGGATATTGTCAACAATCGAGAGGATAAATACCGTCATCAAGAAGGGATCTGAGTAAGGAGGTCTTTGGATGATATCCGAACGACTCTTGAGACGCATTCTTGTGGACTTGTGCAGCGTGAAATTCTTAATTTGTGGACACAATTCCGAGATGAGCAGGAACGCTATAGTCTTGGGAATCTGACTCAAAACGACCCTGTTTGCCAGTTTATAAGAAAACTGGATGGGAAGCATATCCCAACTCATAGAAGGTGTTTAAGCCGTTTCTGGACGTAAAACCAGAGGAAGATGTGAGCCACAGTCACAACTACCTGTATATATGCATGCGTGCCATCATTTTTGAATTTTAAATACCTCATAGCTGTCATTTTTGAATTTGTATCTTTTGTTTGACTTATGGTGTCTTATTTCATCATCTTTTGAATTTTTGTGCAGTATTGTCAACTTTTTCAACAAACAATCGAGCTACCTAGATAGATATCATCATTAGCATACCTTTTGGCACTCCATAAATATCACATGTCTTGTTCTCTTCTTCACACATAGTTAGAGAGTTACATAGACATGGAGGGAACTTCAAAACGTCGAATCCAAAGGATATGTGTATTCTGTGGATCTCGACCAGGTAAAAGTGAAGAGTTCGTAGAAGTAGCGAATTATCTTGGTAGGCTACTGACTGAAAGAAAGATTCATGTGGTTTATGGGGGAGGTAGCCTCGGGTTAATGGGTTGTGTGTCAACAGCTGCACATGTAGGGGGTACTCAAGTTTTAGGAGTTATTCCTAAAGCTTTGGCTGTAGAAAGTATTGTTGGAAAAACAGTGGGGAAGGAGTTACAGGTCTCCTCTATGCATGAACGCATGGCACATATGCTCATCAATTCAGATGCTTTTATTGCTTTACCAGGTGGCTTTGGTACTCTCGAAGAAATTTTTCAAATTGCATCTTGGGCCCAACTGAATCTCTATCAAAAACCCATGGGTTTGTTGAATGTTAACAATTTCTTTGATCCTTTAATAAGTTTTGTTGTAGCTGTGGAACAAAATTTTATCCCTCATTCGGCGAGACAGATCCTTGTTTCTGCCACTTCTGCTGGTGAGTTACTTGACAAATTACAAGAAGTTGAGTATGAACCTGACCCAGCTGTACTCAAATTAATTAGGCAGGAGGGCAAAACAAAAAGTGCAAATTGGATTTGAATCTCCGTTTGTAATTTTTTTCTTCTTGTCCTTTATTTTATTTTATTTTTAGCATGTTATTTTATGAGTCTTTCAGGTCATCTCTCTTGAATAACAGAAGTTCAGGTAATGTCTCCTATACTTTATCTCTCTACATTTAAACATTGAGGACAATGTTTCATTTGGTTGTGGGGGCGAAACGATAGTAGACATAAGTATGTTTTGAATTTTCTTTTTCTTGAACAAAAAAAAAAGCGAGTTGGTAATTAGATTCAGAGTGTGGCGTAAGGAGTTCAAATCCTCTTGAAACGCATTCTGGATCAGGAATGGCAGAGTAAGGAGGACCAGTTTGAACTCTTGAAACCCATTCTAACCAATTTGTCATTTTATTTTGATTTTGTGAACTCATTTTAGCTAACTTGATATTATTTTTTCTTGATTTTTGAATCTTATAACCAGGAAGTCTTATTCATTTCACTTTGAATCATTCAAATCTATGAACTCTCAAAACCTTATCATTTAATAAATTGTGTGCTCATGTACTCGTTAAGCAAGTATTCATGAATCTTTCTTCACACACACACACACATTGATGCATGATCGTGGGTTGCAAAATGAAATATTGTAATATTTGAGTTCTTTTGTTTTGTTAGGATAACAACAAAAGGAAGGGGAAAGTTAAAAAGAAAAAAAAAAAAGTGAAAGTAAAAAGAAAAAAAGTGAAAAAAAAGAAAGAAAAAGAAAGTGGAAAGCAATTGTGGATAAGTTTGGTCTCGTAGCCTCCTTAATTCGAGCAATTAAGTCCGAGGGGTGCCTCAAACCTAATACCCTAAGACCAACTGGTTTGGGAGCTATTGGCCCAAAGCTCGCTACATGGATTAAGGAGAAAGCTTAATGGGATCGAACATTGCACTATCCACAAGTTCTAAGTAAAAATAAAGCATCCGCAACCCGAGTCGTTAAGCTCGTAGGGGTGTCTTAACACCTAGTACCCTAAGGCCAACTGGTCTGGGAGTCATTAGCCTAAGGCTCGCTACATGGGTTAAAGATGCATTCTTTCCAAAAAAAAAAAAAAGAAAAAAATGTATAAAATGAATGAATATCCCCTACCTTAAGGTTGTTAACCTTAACAAATACTAGAACCGATATGGCTTATTTCTAATAAGCCCCATAGTCATGTGTCAACTGAGCACAAAAGAAGGTTTGTGGATATCTTGACTGAAGGGTACATGAGTCATTTAAAAAAAAAAATAAAATAAAAAATCAGTTGAGAGTTTGTTTATTTGGATAAAATCAAGGAGAGTGCAATAATGACCACCTTGGATGTAAAATTCTATAAATCACTTCTAAATAATAACGCTTTAATTGCTAGGGACTAGCAATAAGCTAGTTGGGGGATGTGATAAACACTTAAATATGCATGTTTAATAAAAGTTTAGTTCATCATATTGCATTAATAGTGTCATTAAATTCCTCAACTTAAGCATATTTGTAGCATTTGCATCTTTGGAATTAATTCTCTTAATTTTGATTTTGTTACAGGTTCGGTAAAATGGGCATAACTCTCTATTTATAGATCAGAATGGTGCAATTCTTAATGTTTTGGAAAGCTGATTTAATTGTCTACAAGATTGCATTTCACAAGAATCATCAAATTCGGGCTCTTAGTGGACCAAAATTGGGCTTGAAGTGAAACCATCTATAGACTCGGCCCAGTCTGACCAGGCCTCAGTATTTGGACCGTATCTCTCAAAATACGTATCCAAATTGTGCAAATCAATATGTTCTAGAAAGCTGCGAGAAATATCTACAACTTTCATGAAGACATGTGATTAAAATTCACAACATTTCGATGTCAAAATTGATGGTCAAAGTCGGTGCCTAATGATCCCAATTGTCAAAGATATTTACAACTAATATTTGACAATTATGCCCTTGTAATTTGACAAGTTTGCCCCTGGATGTATCTATAAATAGAGGTGCCTTGTGACCCATTAGGGCATCTTGGCCTTGGCTGGAACATTTTGGCTTTGGCTAGGATCTTGTATTGTGTTTTGTGTGTTTATGTTATTAATGAATTTCCTTTTTCTTGCATTTTATTTTCTTTCTATTATAATGTTCTTCTAATTTCTCTTTTGCTAAGGTGAAAGGGTGAAACCCTTGATATAGAATAAGGATTCTCTAACCCTTAATATGTGCTTAATAATCTTAATCTTATAATGTTTATTCAATATGATTTATATTTAATTTCTTAATCAATCTTGACACCACTCGTAAAGTGGAGGTCTTGATCCATTGTCGACAATCCTTGGCACATCAAATGCTTGGATCCTTTCTAGATGATGTATGGTTCTTCCTTACCGACACGAATCTAGTTAGGAACCTTGATTTGTTGTAGACATATGGTGATTGGCACATTGGATGCTTGAACCCATTTACAAGAAGTGGTATAAATATTGGTAACGAAACAAATATAATTCATATAACTAAAATGGGTTAATTATCCTTATTTGAAATATCAAGGGCGGATCCCCTAACCTTAGCCTTCATTGTTATTGTGTTAATTCCTCTTGTATTTTAATTATTCTATTGTTTATGAACTTTTTATTTTATTTACTATGGTAGGTTCTACCACCTTATGAAATTGTTCTTTAATTTACTATGGTTGGTTATACCACCTATTTCCATGGATGGTTTTACCTCCTCTTGCTTTTTGTTTTATATTTGAATGGTCGGTAATACCGCCTACCATCTTACATATTTATTGATATTATCTTGTCATTTCTTTGAATTATTCATATAATATTTGTTTAGCTTATAATTTGTAACGCTTAAATTCCCTTCCTCGTGGATCGACCTCGGTCTCACCGGGTTTTATTACTTCGACACTCCTATACTTGGGAGGCAATCCTATTTTCAGATGTGTCAGTAAGTATTGGAGAAAGGGTCATACCTTTGCCTTGGTTGTCCTGGAAATCCACCCATGGCATTGGCTTGTTCTGTATCTCCTTCTTGCAAAGTTGGACACATGTCGGTTGGATGGTCCATGGCAGAACATACTCCACATGCATAAGATTGTTGCTTATGTCCTACAGCCATTTTTTTTACAAGAGTGGTAAGTTCAGAAAGTTGATATTCAATGTTTGAAGTACTTACCTCATTTACTTTTTTTGGTAGTTGTGGCTCAAATTGACTGCTGAATTGTTGGGAGTTCGCTGCCATGTCACTAATCAAACGTCTTGCCACGTTCGGTGTTTTATTAAATAGTGCTCCACCACTAGCAGCATCAATGATACTCCTTTCCATGGGTAGGAGACCCTCATAGAAATATTGAATTAGGAGTCCATCACTAATTTGGTGGTTTGGACAGTTAGCACATAACCTTTTAAATCTCTCCCAATATTCATGAAGTGATTCTCCATTGTGTTGTCGAATGCCACTAATATTTTTTCTAATATTTGTAACTTTCGAGGCTGGAAAGTATTTCTCCAAAAAGAGTTTACTCATCTCATTCCAGGTGGTAATGGTACCTGGTGGTAGATAGTATAGCCAATCTTTTACCGAATCTGCTAATGAGAATGGGAAAGCTCTCAATTTAATTTGCTCTTCAAAAACGCCGGTTGGCTTCATACTTGAGCATACCACATGAAATTCTTTGAGGTGTTTGTTCGGATCCTCTCCTGCAAAACCATGAAATGTAGGCAAGAGATGAATAGTCCAGATTTAAGTTCAAAATCTATCTCAAAATTGGTGCTTATGCATAGCGGTTGTTAATCAATAATTGGAGCCGCTAACTCCTTAAGAGTCTGATCATTTTCTATCGCCATTGCTTCCGATTCAGATTTGATTGAACTGCAAGAAGATGGGAGGGAAGTATGTCGTGCAAGGTCAAATTCTGGAGGTAGAGTTGAAATTGATCGATTTAGCCTTAAATTCGAGGATTGGAGAAACTCCTTAATTCTCTTAAGTCATTGATCCGCTTCTCCTTCGAACATAAAAGCCTAAACACAAACAATCAGGAAATAACAATCAAGAATCAGTAGTAAAAACAGAATAACAAATTGATTAGAAAATCAATCCCCGGCAACGGCGCCAAAACTTGATGCGTTCGAAACTAGCAAGTATACTAGTCGCACAAGTAATAAAGTGATGAGTAAGATATCGTTCCCACGAGGATTGATTCTAATTGAATTTATTATTTTCCAGCAACAATAAACTAAATAAGGGGGATTTTTTTGAATGATTAACTAAATAAACTAAGAATGCAAATGAAGAATAACAAAACAGAAAGTTAATTTGAGTGAAAAATTAATGAAAGAAACCTGGTTAAGGGATCCTTCTCTGCCACAAGATATGGGTTTGCTAATTAATCATAGAATTATCATCCAATTACACCATTGAAATTATCAACCGTAGATAACAACAAGCTCTGTTATCCCAATCTTTCCTTACTTTGTTGTTAAATAAAACAGGCTCTTTATTTAATCTCTATCTATTAAACAACCTAGAACAAGCTCTCTAAATTTAATTCAATGGATGCATTACGATAAGAAAGATAGGTTGATCTAAGCAATAAACACACAAGCTCGGATTATTTAACTTAGGTTGTATTCTCCAATTGCAATCTCTGATCACAATTTTGCTACTAAGGATTAGAAATTCAAGACAATTACGGATCAAGATTTCTACTCTAGCAATAGACAACAACCAGATTATATTCAGTTGGCCATTCCAAATACAATCAGTAAGCAATCATAAGCATTAGATATGGGAAAATACAAGCAACTTCAATTATAGAGTTGGATAATAACTTCTTGCACAATCAACTCATAAAAACCATATCAAGGGCTTTGAAATCACCCTCAACCAATTCAGATTCAGTTACACATGTTCAAAAACGTAATAAATACAATACAACATGGAGACATTCCAGAAAATTAAAGGGAAGGGATAAACTTAGCAAATTTGATGAAAATCTCTTAGGATTGTAGTTTTTCCTCTTCCAAGCCTTCTTTCTCCTTCAAGAACTCCAAGAGATGAGAGAAATCCAGAGATGCAGCCTCCCAGTCGTTTCCCCCTCTTCAAGTCATGAGAATAAAATACTAAAATGTGTTTATATACTCTACTACAGTAACTTGCTACAGTGCCCCGTATTTAATAACATGCTACAGTGATATATGGAATTACGAATATACACTTTTCATACCATTTTTATCACAACTTTCGGTACACTACATAAATTCGTGAACCGTAAATTTCTTCAAAAAATAGACTTCGAGAGCTTACCAATGGTATATAGCATGTTATCCGGTTAATTGTATATCGATACAATCAACTCCAAGAAATTGGTTGACTAGCAGAGGTGAAAATGAAGGGTTTTACTCCAATTTTGTGTAAGTTCCTCCAAAACTCCTACAAACATCAAAAACCACACAAAAACATAAAAATACCAAGGAATATAGCAAAGAAACATAGACGGAATTGATACGAAAATGATATATAAATAGACACCTATCAGCTATTAAGAAAGACCAATCATTCATATACATTAAAGACTAATCATTCAAATACATCAACTTTCTTTATGGAATAAAATTAATGTGATGTGGGCTTTACTTAATGTTCTCACTTAGTATATATCATGGGTATGTACACTGGAATATGAGGTGCCATTTACATACAACCTTCAGATTTCTCTTCTAAGGATATATGTTGTAACAATTTATTGTTTTGTTTACGTAATTTTACATTTTGTTTTAGTCGTATAAGGTGATATATTTTTTCTAATTTAAGTTCTCTACGATATTGTCATTTCTTTTTTTTTCTTTTTTTTTTCTAAAGAGTTTTACGATTATCTTTTATTCATGGCCTAACCAGGCATAACTGAGGCAGCAAGGAGAGTAAGCATCCCTTCATTGCGACATGATAATTTCATTTAGAAGGAGGGAATTTGAGCCAATGGACCTTCAAAATCCATTCCCAGACGGTGAAGGTTCTGTGCACTTGTGGCAAGGAGACGAAGATTTAATGGTGCCAGCCACACTGCAACAGTATATTGCCCTGCGGCTCCCTTGGATACAGTACCCTGACTGCCAAGAGCTGGGCACCTATTTCTATATGTCGATGGAATGTGCAACAACATAGTAAAGACCTTGTTAACAGAAGAAAAGTAGCTTAATGTTGCAGTAATCTTTAAAAGACTCCTTTAGGTATGCTTATCTATGCATTTTGTTCTTCTTGCTTCGAGTTGGAGATTGAAGCCTTTTGTTCATAAATTTTATAGGTATGATAAATTTTGTACTATATATATATATGGTATGTGTGCTTTTGTCTTGTTAGAATACTAGGCAATAGAGGATTTGTTTCTAGATTCAAATTAAAACAAATTGGGATTTGTATTAAACTAAAAAGTTGAGTTTGATTGTAATTTATTTTAATTAGGATAATCTAAGTTATTCATAGTTAGACAAGGAACTGAAATAGAAAGAGTTTTGGTTGTATTTCTAGCCTATTGATGCGTTCGAAACTAGCAAGTATACTAGTCGCACAAGTAATAAAGTGATAAGTAAGATATCGTTCCCACGAGGATTGATTCTAATTGAATTTGTTATTTTCCAACAACAATAAACTAAACAGGGGGGGTTTTGTTGATGGATTAACTAAATGAAATATTAATGTAAATGCACAATAATACAACACAAAGTAAAATGGAGTGAAAAATCAATGAGGGTAACCTGGTTAAGGGATCATTCTCTGCCACAAGATATGGATTTGCGAATTAATTGTAGAATTGTCATCCAATTACACTATTGAAATTATCAACCGTAGATAACAACAAGCTCTGTTATCCCAATCTTTCCTTACTTTGTTGTTAAACAAAACAAGCTCTTTATTTAATCTCTATCCATTAAACAACCTAGAACAAGCTCTCTAAATTTAATTCAATGGATGCATTACGATAAGAAAGATAGGTTGATCTAAGCAATAAACACACAAGCTCGGATTATTTAACTTAGGTTGTATTCTCCAATTGCAATCTCTGATCACAATTTTGCTACTAAGGATTAGAAATTCAAGACAATTACGGATCAAGATTTCTAGTCTAGCAATAGACAACAACCAGATTATATTCAGTTGGCCATTCCCAAATACAATCCAGCAAGCAATCATAAGCATTAGATATGGGAAAATACAAGCAACTTCAATTAGAGAATTGGATAACAACTTCTTGCACAATCAACTTACAAAAACCATATCAGGGGCTTTGAAATCACCCTCAACCAATTCAGATTCAGTTACACATGTTTAAGAACGTGGTAAATACAATACAACATGGAGACATTCCAGAAAATGAAAGGGAAGGGAAAAACTTAGCAAATTTGATGTAATTCTCTTTGGATTGTAGTTCTTCCTCTTTCCAAGCTTCCTTTCTCCTTCAAGAACTCCAAGAGATGAAAGAATTCCAGAGCTGAAGCCTCCACCACGTTCTCCCCTCTTCAAGTTATGAAAATAAAACCCTAAAATGTGTTTAAATACTCTGCTACAGTGACTTGCTACAGTGCCCCGTATTATACATGCTACAGTGATTTGTGGAATTATATTTCTATACATCTCACACTGTTTTGATTACAACTTTTGGTACACTGAATGGATTTATAAACCGTAAATTTCTCCAGAAAATAGACTTCGAGAGCTTTCCAACGGTATATAATATGTCATCGGGTTCATTGTATATCAATACAATTAAATCCGAGAAGATGGTTGACTAGCAGAGGTGAAAATGAAGGGTTTTACTCCATTTTTGTGCAAGTTGCTCCAAAACTCCTACAAACATCAAAACCACACAAAAACATAAAAATACCAAGGAATATAGCAAAGAAACATGGACGAATTGATATGAAAATGATATATAAATAGACACTTATCACCTATGAATCATGGTTAGACTAGGAAAGAAACTCTTGGCCTTATATAAAGCCTTGTATGTATGAGTGTAGAGATATCGAGAAATCCATCAAGTGGAGAGAAGACAGTAATAAACGTTTTAATAGCCTTGGGAGACGGCAAGGACGCAATGTTTGGGTGATTCGAGAAGCTACGATTGGATTAATTGTGAGCAGGATCGTGATCTTGGAAGCTACGATTTGGAATTGTAAACCATGGGTATATTCATTTGGAGTATATATCATAGATTAGTAGTAATTTTGAGATATGTACATAGGAAGACTATTAGTCTTTCCTTGGAAGCATGTATCGAAGATTGATGGTATATATGCATAAGAAGGCTGAAAGGTTAACTTCTTGTTATTGCTACTGATATTCTTGTAATTCTCCTTTATTGCTAATTGGAATAAAACTGCTTACATCTCCAAAGTAGACGTAGGCTTGATTGGCCGAACTACTATAAATCTGGTGTTTCTATCTTCTTTATTCTCTTATTAGTTTTCTTGCTTGTGGTTTCATCATAATTTTGTCAATAACTTGATTGCACTTCTGCGAAATGCCCAAAATTCATTATAATACATAACCATTACAATCTCTATGACTTATCAAAATAGCTATGTTCATTCCTATTTGGATAGACATACGTAAACATAGTTATATTTTTCCTTACATCCATTGACTGAATTTTGACTCCAGAATTTTAATTTGTGGTGAAAAGGTTTCTTTTAGTTGAAAAGTTTTTTCTTCTATTTTACATTATGCAATCTATTTTAGAAAAAATGTCAAATTTTTCTTCTTCGTAAATTTTTTGTATAAGTATTGGAAATACTTTAATCATCAATTATTATTCCAATTGTTGTGTGTTATTCTCATTAGTATTTTTTTAGTTGTTTCTTCTTGATGAACCATGATCTCATCCTTATTAATATTGGAGCTTGAAGTTGATATCAATCTAGGCCATGTTTCCACTTTCCTCAGTAGTAATGTTTTGCATACAATAGTTCTTATAATACGAACTTGCAACAAACACAAATTGTCGTTAGAAAAATCCAAATGACTCACCAAAACATCACAACTTAAAAAAAAAAATGAAAGCAATATTTATCTCCATAGCTTTGATGTTGTTAGGGAGACAGAATCAAGCATGCAAGAAAATATTGATAAACATGCAAGAAAGTATTGATATGCAAAATAATTAATGAAGATAACAGTACAAAAATAGAGGGAATTAATTGAATCAAAGATTACGTATTCAAGATAAATTGTACTTACAATTTGCAATCAAAAATCTAGTGTGTTTAGGGATGGCAATTTGACTCGGCCGGGGCTGGGTAATAACCTAGAAAATCGGGAAATTTGGCCGGAGTCGGGGAGAAATTTTTTGCCAGGATGGGGGGGCCGAGCCTGGGGACCTAGAATTAAACCCGGGAGATGCAATTGAAATTTTGAAATTATGTTATATAAAAATACTTTTAAGTCCTATTAATTTTATATCCTCACTTTGGCCCTTTATTTAAATTTAAGCTCGAGCCCAGCTCAAATCTTGCTAAGATTTTTAATTTAATACGCATTAGATGCATCAAGCCTAACCCATCTCTAAAAAATATGTTAAAAATTTTTTGCTATCCACGAGTTTCAAACCTGTCTCTTTACATGAATGGAAACAATGCATTACCACTAAGCTACAAATCATTTCATGTCTAACTTCACTGCTATATATATATATATGCCAGCCATGTCTAAGGAAATTGTGTTAAAAAATTTTTGCAACCCCTGTGATTCAAACCCATCACCCAATATAGGTGAAAACAATGCACCACCACTAGGCTACAAATCATTTCATATATAATTGTGCTACCATATAAATAAATATATCATATAAAAAGTATCAAAATAAAAAAAAATATATAACCTGAGTTTTAAACCTGGGTTATTAGAAAACAAAAAAAAAATTGCCAGAATTTTGATCACGAAAAGGTCTTCTGAAGCTTTTTTTTTTAATGCTCGAGAGAAATAAAGATGAGCCTTCAATTTATAGGCCAGGAGATTTCAAAAGTTCTCTGCGTGCACGTGCTTTAATTGTGTTTTATGTTTTTAATGTTCGTTTTGTGATTAACTAACAAAGAAACTTGCTGAGATATTTTCAAAAGGTTCTTTTTTGACTTCTTGTTTTGGCATTGGCACTGTTCCACAAAACAATTGTGTGATCAGAAATCGGTATTTGCACATTATTTTTTGCTACTGGGTTGTTAGATTTTCTTTATGGAGAATATTTGTTGCTTTTAACGATCTTGAAAGATATTATAAAGAGTAATACTATTCTTATAAATTATCCGTACAAAATTTAATCATACAAATTGATGTGTTATGATTTAATTAGATGAGTAAATATTAAATTTAATTCTAGTAATTAATGTGAATGAAGTGGCAATTATTCAGTAATACCAAATAAATTTGTATGAATAAATTTGTATGATAGTTTATAAAAATAACACTACTTCTATTATGAATGTTTTTGGCTTGAAAGGCTTGAAAACATTAATATTGTGGAAGAACTTAATTCCTTGGTATATATAAACAGAGCCTTGCCTTAAATTTTTAGTTTTTAATCGTTGTGATCCAATAGTGAGAAAATTTGATGAATTGTTAACATAGAATGAGACTTTCGACTTCAGATCTATAACATTTTACCATAATTGAAATAAATAATAATAATAAATAGTATATGTTGGGTCCAGCGCAATGTGAACGCGCACCCAAAAACAAAAACAAGTAACCCATAAAGAGAAAATAAAAATAAAAGCCATTTTATTCTATTTTACAGAAGACCTAAACCTTCCTTTGTTTCAATTGTTAAAATCCATTTTTGTAGCTTATGATATTAATTCTTCATAACTGTTAATTGTTGTAAGCCTCTGGCTATCTAAAAAATAAAAAAATAAAAACTTTTGTCAAACCCCATTATGCTTGACACAGTGGATGACTGAATCGAACTAAAGTCCCCTGTGATTTTTTCTATTGGTGTTCTTGGTTGTGGATTTACTAATAATTTAGCTTCTGATTGATTGTTATTATATTTTCTATTGGTGTTCTTTGTTGTGGATTACTAATAATTTAGCTTGTGATTGATTTTTATTATAACTAGTGTATCCCACTTTGATCACACGAGGGAGAAGTGTTAAGTCTCCAATGTCAGTTTGTAATTAGTTTTTCTATTTATATATAGAAATTATTTTTTGAACCCTTCTAAAATATTAAACAACCCAGTAACATACTCCTATTATTATTTAAAAAAGCATTTTTTTTTTATAAAACCTTATTTTTTTTCAAATAAATTACATAAAAACAAATAAAAAGCCATACCAAATTAAAAAGAAGTCAGAAAACTGAACCTAAACCATTTGCTGATGTTGAGAACATAACCTAAAAGGACAAAAAGAAATTGAAATTCAATGCTTTAATTCTAGACGAGGATTTTGACTTATAAAAATAAATAAATAAAAAACTTGAAGCATTAAAACATGAGATTCTTATATTCTAATCTCATGCCCTAATCCTTTCAACTGTTTCATCCCCATACTTTTGGTTTATAAACCTCAAAAGATGCACAGAAAACCACAAGGCCTGAGCATAATCAACATCCAAACTTTTTTTATAAAAATAAAGAAGGAAAACTAAGTCGAACCTTTTAAATTTAACCTCCAAGTAGCATTTGCTTTCTCACAGAACCAACTACAGAAACAAAAATAACTGGTACAAAATTTATCATACATATCAAATTGATGAACAAAAGGCTTCAATCTCCAGCTCCAAGCACGAAGAACAAAATGCATAAATAAGCATACCTGAGGTAGTCCTTTAAAGATCACCATCACCGCAGCCTACTTATCTCCAGTTAAAAGTGTCTTTACTATGTTGTTGCACATTCCATCAGCATGTGGAAACAAGTGCCCAGCACCTGGCAGCTCATGGTAGCGTATCCAAGGGAGCTGCTGGGCAATATATCGTTGCAGTAAGGCCGGCACCATAACATCTTCATCTCCTTGCCACAAATGCACAGAACCTTCACCATTCGGGAATGGGTTTTCAAGGTCCATTGGCCCAAATTCCCAGCTTCCAAATCCAATTATCATGTCGCGATGAAGGGACACATACACTCCTTGCTGTCTTACTTGTGCCTGATGAGGCCACGAATAAAATATAATTATGAAACTGTTTAGGGAGAAAAACTGATAAGAATCATAGAGAAATCAATTTAGAAAAAGTATATCACCCTATACAACCCAGAAAAAAAAAAAAGAAATTATATAAACAAAACAATGAATTGTTACTTGTATTTATGCTCGTATAATTAGATATTCTATGAAGAGATAATTCAGCTATGTGACATTTACTGAAAATTAAAATATAAATTAAGTAAGAAAAATAAATCCTACTAACTCATACACACAGAATATTTTGACCTCAAGCACCATTAATGGTGTTAATAAATTACTCAATCCTTGAATCTGATAGTAGAACTCAAGGAAATCCAATATCATGAGACAAAATGCAACTATAAAGCAACAATGGGAAACTCAATTTTAAGTATTAAACATTACAATGCAAATGGATGTAACTAATGCTATCCCCAAGAGGCTTGCAAAACAAAACCGTAGAAAAGAAAAAACAGGTAAATTACCAAAGAAGGAGGCTGGCATTGTATTCCTAACAAGTTCAAGACAAAAAAATAAATAAATGAAAATAAAAACTGAAAAGAGGGAGAGATTCTTTCATAGGCTAACAACTGCTGTAACTGACTTCTGTGTATATATAACTCATTTTCCCAACTCCATTGTTATAGTGAAAGGTTTCTTCTAGTAAACTTCAGGTACAAGCTGTCTTTCAAAGACATTTATAGCCCAATGTAGTATTTAGCTTCATGTTACAAATAAATTATTTACAGGAATAGCACGAAAACTTATGACGGAAAAACTTTCAACAGAAGGCTTTGAATTCAGACTCAAAATAGCAGCAGAGGTCAAAGGACCATCCAATTTTAAAGACTTCACACATCTGTGCTAAATTTCCTAAATTTCTAGTTAAATTATACGCAACATCATTGTCAGAGTCCCTACAAAATACAAGTTGACTCGAATCAATAAGCCCCAACCTGGAACTAGTTGAAGGCAAATACACAGATCCTGAAATCTATACAAATGTGTTAAGTTTAAGAATTAGCCATCAATGAAGTTTAACAAAAAATATATCCCCCGAAGAGATATATGAAGGCCATAATTAGCACCTAAAATTCCAAGGTGCACCATGAAATTAAGAGAAAAGATTGAGTAAAGACAATGTCACAATTTTATTCCATAAAAGAAGCTTACCTATGAATGATTCTTTCTGGGATTAACTTCAATGGTTCTAGTTTAAGATTGTCTTCCATTGAATGAGAAGATAATGCATTACAATTTTCAGGATAAGGAGATAAATACCGCATAATCCTTCCTTGCTGACAGCTTAGGCAGGATCTCAATGTCTTGGCGAGAAAGAATAGCAGTACTGTGAGCTATAACACTAGAAGAAGGAAACCACTTCTGAGTATTCCACCAGTAGGTGAGCCAGGGAGCGTAGTGAGAAACACGAAGTGTCCATTGGTCTTGCATCAGGAGCCGGGAGTAGGCTTCCTTAGATAAGTTTGAAGGTAAACCGGGCCACCAGTAGTTAACAACTGGAGCTAATAGCCCTGCTCCTGCTAACCTGTGACATACAGATGTTATCTACATATGAGGAAAAATGGAAAAGCAACCACTCAACCAAAAAAAAAGGGAACACAAGATATTTATCCATATTCTCTTTCTTGCATCCATTGATGCATCTCAACTTAATAATACCTATGAGGAATGTATTTAAGGCAGCTCCAAACCATCTCTCCACCCATGGAATAGCCAATCACATAGAATTTAGATCCAAGTCCCAGTTGATCAGCAAGCTCCTCAATATCCAAAGCTGTGCTCTTTACTGATTGTTTTGGATTAGGATCACTTTCTCCATAACCCGCTCTGTCAAAAGACACAATATAGACCCCTAAATCTTCAATAATTTCCTGGAAGAGGCCACCAAAGATTCAATTGATGCTAACCTTTTAAGATGTCAAACTTTGAGGCTTAGAAGAGACAGAGAAAATTGAAATTAAGTATTCCCATAAACAAGTACCAGAGACAGGGTATGGGCAACAACAGCATCATGTCGACAAGAATCAAACCCATGAACATAGACAATCTTATACTTGGCTGTATCTTTTGGCACACCATGCTCCTTGTAGGCTAAATGCCTTCCATCTCTAAGTTTTATTCTAGAAGCTGTTAAAGAAGGGCCATCTGGAGATCCAATCACCTTGGAAGAAGGAGGTTGAATGGCCTGGTAAGCCCCTGCCAAAATCCCAATGACCACGACCACCAGTGTTGTCTTAAAAATCCCTAAATTGGAGTAAAATATATTTAGCCATTTTATACGAACGCTTTCACGAAAGAAGCATCTTAAAGTCTGGGGCAATGACTTTCAAAGGTACTTCATATAGTGAATATTTTATCATACTAGCTTCAGACAAAATTCAACTCTTTTATGTGGTTTTTGTTGGATATAAAACACAAAAGTGTTACATGTGTATAACAGAAGACAAAAGTTAAACTAAAAATGTGATAAAGTGAAGCAGGATGACATTACTCGGAATATAGATAAGCATTATATGAAATCAAATATGTTATTTCTGGTGTAGACAGGATTTATTTCTTAGTCAATGTTGATGTTTAGAAGAAAGTTTGTAGTAAGGTGGCCTAAAACCACAACCCCATGAAAAGATGAACATTGTAATACAAATGGCATGTGGCACCATCATTATCAAATAGGCTTCTTTTGAATGTGACCAATTTAAACACAAGCGAAAGATTCGTTTCAGAGTTGGATTAAAGAAAATCAAAAATCAAAAAATTATTATTCATTTATAATCCCTTCTTCTTGTAAAAGAATAAAAAATTAAAAAATAAATAAATTCCACCAACATGAGTTTGCTTTCAATTTATCATAAAATCATTTGCTTTCAATTTATCATAAAATCACTAAGCAGTCCACTTGGTTGTTTCCATCAAAATGGTTTTGAGTTTACATCATACTCAAATCTAAAATAAACCAAAAAAATCACAGTAAATATAATTAGGTCCCTAACAAATCCTGTAGTAAATTAAAGACGAAATCTCTCATCTAAGATCCAGTTTCCTTCCTACATTCTCTCAGGAAAAAAAAAAAGTGCAACCCAACCCAGATGATAAAAGAGAATGAGAGACACAGACCAGAAGGAAATTTAAGAGAATTGGAGTTTTGCTTTGCTCTTCGGGTGTGAGCCCTGGCCGATGCTGCCGATATCTTCCTGTTTACTCCACTCGCCATCTCTTCTCAGCTAGCAGATGCAAAAAGATCTGAGACGCTCGGATTACCCTAGCCAAGTCAAGAAAGAAGATGATGAGCTTTTTTTAATTATGACTATGTCATTGTCATGTGATGTCTGACTCTGACTCTGACTCTCTATACGTGACTTTTATTTGTGAATATAACAACATTAATATTGATTGGTTTATTACAATCATAAAATCACTCCGTGGTTTTTTCTAGTGGTCCAAAAGTTTGTGAATCCATTACATGCATACGAGTTTGATATTTTTCACAAACGCCCCCAATCTTTCGAAAGTATGCCATAAATTGAGTTAAGACATTTACCCCCACGTTAAGTGAAAAAGTGATTCTCCCTATATTTTTTAAAATTATAAATTATCCTCTAATTTTTTAATCCTAACGTTAAATTAAACAAAAAAAATGGGAGAGAATATAAAATTTTTTTTATAACTAAAATACCCTTTATAAATTAATTAATAAAAAAATTAATAAAAATATATATATGCTCTCCCCCCTCCTCTCCCTCCAGGTTATTTTTTTAAATATCCCCTTTTGGGGTCTTTTTTTCAAACATGACCCCCTTTTTGTATTTGACTAAATATAATCCCTTGCAAACATGAAAAGTCCAATTTACTCTTGTTAGTTAATATGAAAAGATGAAATGCAATACATGCACTCACTCTCCCAACTCTCCAACACTCACACCCCAAAACGACAAACTGAAAAATTTCTCGTGAAAGGAATGTCAAGCCAGTGAGTGAAGGTTAAAATTCAAGAAGTTGATTATCGAGTCAACATTGAAAAAGTGAAGGTATTGATAGTGTTGATGACAATTATTATGTGAAGTTAGGTTTAGATTTAGTCTTTAGATTTGTTTTTTCCATTGTTTATGTTTGATATCTATTAAAGTAGACCACGTTAAAGGAAATTAAGGTTTGAAACTGTGGTTTTTTGGTGCAAAAACCTTTTGCATGACCATTTTCTCCAAAGGGTCGTGCTGCACGACGCTTTTCTCCAAAGGGACATGCTGCACAACTCTTTTCTCGAATAAGTCGTGGTATATAATGCTTTTGTCGAAATAGTCGTGATACATAATACTTGTCTCCAAACGGTCGTGCAATAGAGTGAAGTCTGTTTGAATTAATTGTAATGTTTTCTATTGGTATTGCAGGATTCAGTAAATGGATAATTTTCGTTTTCCTATTGTGTATAATGGTGAATGGGTGTCGAGTGGCAGAGAATTTTTTTTCAATGGTCGTAGAAGCAAAGGTGTGACTTTGTCTATGTCAACAACCTATGAAGAGTTAGCTTGTAAAGTTTCTGAAGTCACTAATAAATCATTAGTGGAAAACACACTTTCATTGCAATATATGTTAAGGGCACATATTACACTTCCTCCATCAATAGTAGAAAGTGATGATGATTTGAAATACTTCTTAGAAGAAAACCTTAATGTGGACCCTTTAAATAGGATCCCCTTATACACAATTGTTGAACCCCGTTTACATGAAATTGATATTGAAAATGGTATAGGTTCGAGGGAGGGTAGTAACCAACTTCTTACCAGTGTTCCCTTAACATACCCAGAAGAACGTTGCAATGCCATTCCATTCACTATTAATGAAAATGATGTGCTGGAAGAACCATCAGTTAATATTGATCTCAATCCTAGTCACATGAATGATTTACAGAATTTTGATCATGTCCAATAACCATAATCACGTTCATGTGACATTTCTCAATCTAATCTTGAAGGTTATTTTCCTAGAGGTAATGAGCTTTCAACTAATCATGATCTAGGGAGTAATTCAAATTCATTTGCCACTTCTAATGTTGGGTCATCATCTAGACTTTCTGATAGTAACACCGATGTATATGTAAGCACTATGTTCAAGAATAAAAGGCATTTGCAGAACAAGACTAGCATTTTAGCAGTAAGAAGTAACTTTCAATTTAGGGTAAAAAAGTCCAGCAAAACCATTTACAAGATAGCATGTATAGATGAATTTTGCAAGTGGTGACTTCGTGCCATGAAAATCAAGAATTGTGATCTTTTTAAGGTGACAAAATTTTGTGACATACATACATGTGCTCTTAACAATCTTGAGCGAGATCATCGTCAAGCTACATCAAAGTTAATTGCTATGGATATTCATGAGAAGTATAATGATGTTGGAGTAACTTATAGGCCTAATGATATTAGACATGATGTGATGCGTTCGAAACTAGCAAGTATACTAGTCGCACAAGTAATAAAGTGATAAGTAAGATATCGTTCCCACGAGGATTGATTCTAATTGAATTTGTTATTTTCCAGCATCAATAAACTAAATGAGGGGTTTTGTTGATTGATTAACTAGATGAAATATTTAATACCAAGTAAAGAATAACACAAGAAAATATTAAAATGAATTGAAATTCATGAGACAACACATTGGTTAGGGTTCCTTTCTTCTTGCCCACAAGATATGTAATTTGGTGCAATTAACATGGAGTGTAATCAATATACCAGCTGTTGAAGTTTTCAACCGTAGATAACAACAAGCTCTGTTATCCCAATCTTTCCTTACTTTGTTGTTAAATAAAACAAGCTCTTTATTGAATCTCTATCCATTAAACAACCTAGAACAAGCTCTCTAAGTTTAATTCAATGGAAGCATTACGATGAGAAAGATAGGTTGATCTAAGCAATAATCACACAAGTTCGGATAATTTAACCTAGGTTGTATTTTCCAATTGCAATCTCTGATCACAATTTTGCTACTAATGATTGGAAATTCATGACAATTACGGATCAAGATTTCTAATCTAGCAATAGACAACAACAGATTATATTCAGTTGGGCATTCCAAATACAATCAGTAAGCAATCATAAGCATTAGATATGGGAAAATACAAGCAACTTCAATTAGAGAATTGGATAACAATTTCTTACACAATCAACTCACAAAATCCATATCAAGGGCTTTGAAATCACCCTCAACCAATTCAATTTAGTTACACATATTCAATCAGAATAACAAATACAATACAGAGAAATTCCAGAATTGAAAAGGAAAGAAAGAACTTAGCAAATTCTTTGAAAATCTTCTTTGTAGATGAATCTTCTTGGAATTGTATTTCCTCCTCTTTCAAAATATTCTTTCTCCTTCAAGAACTCCAAGGGATGAGAGAAATCCAGAAATGCAGCCTCCTCCCACATTTTCCCCTCTTCCAGTTATGAAAATAAAACCCTAAAATATGTTTATATACTCTGCTACAGTAACTTGTTACAGTGCCCCTGTATTTAATAACATGCTACAGTGATATGTGGAATTACAAATATACACTTCTCATACCATTTTTATCATAACTTTTGGTACATTACATAAATTCGTGAACCGTAAATTTCTCCAGAAAATAGACTTCGAGAGCTTTTCAATGGTATGTAGCATGTTATCCGTTAATTGTATATCGATACAATCAACTCCAAGAAATTGGTTGACCAGCAGAGGTGAAAATGAAGGGTTTTACTCCAATTTTGTGTAAGTTCCTCCAAAACTCCTACAAACATCAAAAACCACACAAAAACATAAAAATACCAAGGAATATAGCAAAGAAAAATGGACGAATTGATATGAAAATGATATATAAATAGACACTTATCAAATTCCCCCACACGTAGACTTTGCTAGTCCTCGAGCAACTGCGACAATATGAAATAAAACTAAACCGAAACAGAATCAACAAAAAAATTAAAACACACAAATGCTTTATCTTGCAAATAGGCCTCAAAGATTGTACTTAATTATAACCCAAGGAAAACTTCAAAATAATGCACTTGATAAAGAATTTCATCTCAAAGATTAGTTTCGCTTCACTTCAAGTCCTCAAGTGTGTGTGTGTAGAGCCATTCTCACCTAATCACTTGTAACCCGGATGAGTTTATGCATAAAAATGAATCAGATTTAATATTGAAGATGTGTGTATAAATGAACTCCATAGGCCTGCTTT
>SNVD02011967.1:0-61601 GCA_013180625.2 Boswellia sacra
CTTTTGCTTTTACTTCTTTCTCTACTGGCTTGTATCTCCTTCCACTCGTTGTTTTTCCTGATTTATCTTCAAAAGACCTCGTAACCTGCTCTTCTAAGTCTTTTGAATTGATTATAATGACCTCTCCCCCTCTTAGTGGCCTATATTCACTTTGGATTTCTCCTTCACTTCTATTACTGTCATTTGGACATTCACAAGTGAGAATTGCGCTTTGCCTCACCCCCTTTTTGGCCTTCCAAATTCTAGAGAAAGCCATCATTACCCTCATTTTTTCTTTCTTTCTCTTCCTGTTCTCTTTTGTCGCTTCATCCTCTCTCATTGGTGTTTCACTCTCCTTTTTAGATGTCTCTCCCTTAGATATCTCTCCTTTCATTGCTAACATCTTTCCTTCCTTCATCATCTTAACCACTTCCTTCATTATAGCTCTTACATTTTCTTCTGCTTGTGCCTCTATCTCCTTCCTTTCCTCCTTTGACTTGACATCCTTAATGGAGTCAATTACTTGTTGTTTAGTCAGGCCTAAATTGATATATTAGTGGTGTATGCTAGTGGTACATTTCGACAATTTGGTAATGGTTTGCGGTTAATGTTTGTGTGTTGTTCGCTAGGATCAAGGATTCAACCATTGTCGATCAAATCCTGAATTTTGTGGTGGAGTCATACACAATTATCAATGGGATGACTGGCGGCCCAATGAAACTCACAATACTCGTTGTGTTTGTGGTTTAGAGGGAAAGTGTTTGGCATTTCTTTTGGGGTTAAGGGTAGGAGCCCTCCCCAAGCTCGAGGTCTTGTAAAGACCTTAGATGGTGATTGTTCCAAATCACTAAACTTCTTAACTGTTTGACCAACAATTACTTCAACAATATTTGTAGGTCCTTCCCCTTGACTGGGATTTCTTTGATTTCTAAAGTTCTTCTTCTACTCTAGTTCTAAGTCTTCAATCTGAAGACCTGAATCGTACAGATCTTCAAGGTCTTAATTGGCTTCTAACCAATTTGCCATAAAGTGAGGGTAACATCCTCTTGATCACCATCCTTACTTGATCTTTCACGCTCAACCTTGTTATCATTATGGCGGCCTTCTCCTTCCACCAAGCTAGATACATCTTATCCCCGTTTTGTCGAGTCGATTACAAATCTCTTAGAGTTATTTTTGTCTAAATGTTGTATGAATACTGATCAACAAATTTTTCAATCAATTTTGTCCAATCTTCTCAAACCTTCTTCTCCTACCTGTAATACCATGTCAAGATTGGTCCCTCCATAGATCGAAAGAATAACTCTATAATTTGCTGCTTTGACAAGCCTGTCATACCCATCATCCCATCGTAATGCCTCAAGTGGTCCTTTAGGTTGCCTTTTCCATCAAACTTGGCGATATCTGGCATTTTGAATTTTGGTGGAAGTTTATTAACTCCAGTCAACCACATATCAGATAGATCGATGGTCCCTTTGATCTCTTTTTTTTTTTTCATCAAAGCATGGATATTCTCTACCTCCTGAGAAAACTATTGTCTAGCTGCTCGGCACGCTTTGACTTTAGGTAGTCATATATATCAAAGAACCCCTCAGGATTGACCATCTTACCCTTCCCTTTGTTGGCACCAAATCCAGATGCATTAGGCGGTGTCTGAAATCAGTCATGTTTGGATTCTTTGTTTTGCCTTCCTTCTTGGTTGGAATCAGTGATATACAGTTGTAATCAATCAAAAGAAAGAAACCTTCCAACCTTATTTCTCCCACATAGTGGTGAAGTCTCTACCTTAGGATTTTGGCTTCAATCCTTAAAGGGCCTTTAATAGGGGACATGGGATTGTGTACAGAGCTCCCAATGCAAAGAAGTGTGATCTCTTTTTTGGTCAAACATTTATAGTTACAATTTGACAATGGTTCGGTGTCAATATTAGAGTTATCAAATGCTCAAGCACTCATGCTTTCAATCACAATGCCATAACATTTGAATATTTACTTGGACAACATTCAAATATCATGCAATCTAGACTGACTATCATCAAATGATCTAAGCAATGTTAATCAGGACATCAAACTGTGAAAATTTTATATATTTGATTGTGTGAACAATCTATAACCATAATAATGCTAAGATCAATTATAACAATGATTCTATGACAACTGTTTCACAATTATCATAGAATCATAGTCAACTAATCAAAATATCAAAGGAAACGGCTATAGAATGTTCACACATCGTATAATGGATTTGCAATTCACGTCATGCTATTTCCATATATATTTGATGGCAAAGGAGATCAAATCGAATATTTTGGTAGTCCCAAAGGGTAGTAACCAGGTCAGCTATATGAGCTTCTAATTATGTTTACTGGCTGAGAATCCTTTCAAGCGAGGGATGCCTCTTGGGCCAGTCCCTTTATATACCTTTTGGTACGTGCTCAAAGGCGGTGATCATCGACGGTATGGTTTGTCTAAGGTCGAGTGGATCTAGAGACTTAACCATACCATGAGCAGGGCTTCCATCTCACCCCAAGTGATTGCCACCGCAGCACTATTGTCCAAGGCCTTTCAACACTAGAGGTTACCAAAAAATGAGTCACAAGATAAGTTCTAGAGCTCATCCGAGTCATCCCCTAGGTAACTAACTTCAAAAATAGTTGGATGACGATAATCAATCACTTACTTCAGGACCCAACTATCCATTATCCTTTTAGAGTCAAGTTCAAAAATTTAGGTACGGATCTTCAATCTACCCAAAAAACGTTTAGCCCCCACTAGGGTCTGTCAAGTTTGAGGTTTTAATTGGTCAATTGCTATCTATCTTCATCCTAAATTCCTTTTGATGCATACACCCAGTTTTATCTGAATTATTACATGTAAGGTGAGGCAGCTCATAATCATTCATCAAGATAAAGTAGAAGAATATGCAAGGAAGGGGATTACAATCATTCAATCATAAATAAGTATAGTGAGAATAGAAAAGGTAGAAAGATAGAGCACAAGAAAGTAAATTAACACTTCTACTCCCTATGCCAAGCTCAACGAGCTTGCCATTTGAAAGTGGATCCGCCACCATGCAATTATGGCTCCGTCCACTGTCCAATCACCGTTATGCTTATTGATCTCCACAAGATCAGGTTCCTTACCATCAATGTGAGTCTACCCGACCCAACCGGCATCATGTTATCTCAACAAGACAGATAAGCAAGCATAATGGTCAAAATAACGATAAAGCAAAAGAGAAATGTTTTTGTGACATGGTGACTGCATGTTACCCATGAGTCACGGTAAGCAAGCATAATCAATTACTCTTAATCAAGATCCCACTTTGATTGGTGTCTTTTTTATATTTTTATGTCACTGGGCTTTGTGTTTGTGGTTAGGTTTTGTGTTTCGGGTATTTTTAGCTTGTTTTCAAATTAACAGTCCACTTCACTCAGTGTTCTTTGGTCCTCATCATTGGACTTAGACCAGAAGCAGAATTGTCATGCTTACACATTTCAAAGCCACCAGGTCAAATAAAGGCAACTTGTGACTTTTGTGCAAGTGTAGTGATGCATTGTTTATCATTAATGAAGAAGAAACTAATAGCCCAGTATTTTCAATCGAAATCAACTTCTCTAACAATCCCTAGTAGAGTCGCCAAACTATGGAAAAGGCTTCCATCTCACCAGAGTCGCAGCGACCTCGGCACTACTTTCCTAAGTTCCATGAGGAAGCTTAGAGGGTCATCAAATCAAACCACGAAGGTAAGATCCAGAAAACCAAAACGGAGTCACCACCTAAGTAATTAACTATGGGAAAAATATGAGTGATGGCAGCCGATCCCTTGCTTCTAAACCTAACTACCCATCATCCCTTCAGAGTTGGGTTCAGGAAGTTAGGTACGAACATTCATAGTTATCATGACCCAACAATCATAGGTTCGGATCCTCTCCATGTCATTTAAAAATTAATTTAAAAAAGTATTGTTTGGCCCACTTGTAAGACATGCTAAGGCATATGATGCTCAATCTGGTCCGAAAGGCAAGGCCACCTCATCTAAATATGGCTCCACCACCAATCCTATTGAATCAATTGCACATGTATGAATACCTCTAAAATTATATCATGAAAAAGGCAAATGCAAGACTAGTTAAAAATTAAGGGTCAAAAAGATAAAGATTTTATAGTTAGCAATGCAAAAAAACTTTTAATTTATGGACAAATAGAGGAAGAAAATTGTTGAATGTGTCAATAGTTTATAAGATGCCATGAAGAACTATTTTTCTTACCTAACATTTATTCTCTATGGAAGAATGTGATTTATCTACTTGATGTTTTTAAATGGGAAAATTCTTTGGCGCACCCACAGCACCCCAATTATGAGGCATATGTCAGTTAGCTATCCCATGATTGGGTTACTATTAGTGTAGCAACTAAATCAAAGTTCTTCTTTTCCCCAAAAAAAAAAAAGTCCATTTTCATAAAGGAGGGAATTGAAATAGGATTAGATATGTAGGAGACCTTGACGATCTATTGCTTAAACAAATTTGGTTTTGAGGTGAGGGATGAGATAAATAGAGTAAAAAATTCAGGATTTTACTTGTTTGTTAACATTTTTAATATACTAGCATTTATAATAAAACTAGTTAAATTACTTGTATTATGTTTTAATGGCCTCAATTAATTGCCATCTTAAATTGATTAATTATGGCAAAGTTGTTATATTTATTATTATGGCATTTGTATTTATTTTACTGTTAAAATATGATTATTTATCTTTCTCATGGCATATGATAAAAATTCTCTATAATATAAATCTTTATAAGTATAACCATAATTTTTAATGACCAATGTTTTACATTTGCTATCTTGTTTTGCTTTCAATAGTAGAAAAACATAATATACGTAAAAACGCTATCGCGAAAAGCTATTTTTGTTGTAGTGACATTGAGTCTTTGTAAATGTCATCCATCTCCATGACTCTTTTAAAGTAATGATGCCCTCATAAATGGTGGCATTGTTTGTCCTGGTCATTACAACAGTAGAATTGTTAATGAGATTGATGGCTGGCTTTGATTTATGCGTAATAGATATCTAAGATTAACCAAGTTTCCTCGTGGCTAGATATAAGAATCCTAGTAATATTAGGATTTCCAATCATGTGGGATTGATAATTAATTAGTTAGTTAGGAAATTAGAGTCCTAATTGGAATAGGAATCCAACTACTAAGTGGATGATGGAATTAGAAAAACTATTTATTAAAGGAAAGTACTTATTAATTAAGTATTCCTTATCCTAGTAGAAAAAAAAAACCTTATACAAGGTTTGGGCCCGTATGTATATATGTATGTATGTATGTATGTATGTATGTATGTACACACACATATACTTGTATGTGAGAGTCAAAGAAACAATTACAAGTAGAGAGAAAAGAGAGAGCTAGACAGGAGTCTTTTCTTGGGATTGTCACTGGTTGTCTCTACTATAGAAGTTAGAAGTACTTGGCTGGCAAATGGATATAGGGTTGTATTATTCTCTTCGGAGGTATTTATTTCTAATCTAATTATTTGAATAATGGAAGTTTATTACAGAGTTCATCCCGTAGATATAGGCAAGAAGTCAAACCAAGTTAAATTCTTGTGTACTATTTTTCTACTATTTCTTGATTGTTATTTGGATTTCCTATTATAATCCCAACAAGTGGTATTAGAGCAAGGTTCTTAGTGGTACTATGAATAGATACAATTTAGGGGAAGCTCTATCAAAAAGACTTAAATTGTCTAAGGAGGTTGGATTTTAAGTGAGACCGTTGTGACTCCTCCAATCTTTTCTAGGAGCTTACTTGGTAGGTATTATATATCACTACACAAAGCCAAGCTAGATTTGGGGGTTATAATAGAAAATGCTACTAGGACTACTATGATTAAACTCAATAACTCAAATTGGGTGACATGGAAGCCAAGAATAGATGATATTCTCTACTACAAAGATCTTCATGAGCCTATTGAAGCATACCAAGGTAAGCCAAAAGATTTGAAAAACATAGATTGGGTAAAGTTGAATAGGAAAGCGATTGGTACTATCAAGCAATGAGTACTGGATGATATTGTTTTCCTCGTGTGTCTAATGAAACCAATGTTCATGCTGTTTGGCAAAAGTTAAAATCCTTATTTGAGAAGCAGACTGATGTAAAGAAGGCGCTCTTTTTTAAATAGCTCAACAATGTGACGTATAGGGAAGGTGTTAATATGGCTGAACACTTAAATAACTCCCAAAGTATAATCAATCATTTGGCTACCACAAATATGAAGATTAACGATGAACTATAATCTTTGATGCTCTCGAGCTCCTTGCCAGATAACTTGGAGACAATCATAGTGACCGTAAGAAACTCTACTCCTGATGGTATTATCTATAGAAATCATTAAAAATGATATTTTCAATGAAGAAATAATAAGAAATGTTGCAGGAACATATAATGCACAAGCCTTTGTCAATGATAATAGAGAAAGAAGTAAGAATAAAGGGCAAAGGGATCATGGAAACTCAAAAATCCAAGTCAAGAATAAAAGGTAAGTGTTACCACTATGGCAAGGAAGTACATATGAAGAAGCATTGCTGAATATGAAAAAGAGAGCAAAATAAGGGTAATCAACATGATGACAACAAGAAGGTCATTACAACCATCTCCAAAGAAAATGAAGACTCTCCTTTGTAGAAGAAGAGTGTCTATATATAAATAACCTTGGAATTGTTTACCACATACAAAGCTGGTGACTCTGCTACAGTGAAGATGGAGAATACCAGTGATTCCAAGATCATAGGAATAGGTGACATATGCATAGAGACTGCTGTTGGATGTAAGAGGATACTTAAAGATGTAAGGCATGTTCCTAATTTAAGCCTTAATCTAATGTCTGTGAGTCGCCTTAGATAAGCATGGTTATGAAAGTTACTTCGACAATAAGAAATGCAATTTTATGAAAGGGTTAATGGTAGATGCTCGAGGGAAACCTTGCACAAGACACAAGTGAAGGTACAAAAGAACGAGTTGAATACAAGAGAAGACAACTCTATAGATTTGTGGCATAAGCAACTTGGTTATCGAAATGAAAAAGGATTGTAAATCTTGGAAAAGAAGTCTCTTATTCCTTTGCCAAAGGGTAGTCCATTAGCCCTTGTGATGATTGTCTATTTAGGATACAACATAAAGTTTCTTTTGATTCTTTCCAAACATATTAGATTTAGTACTCTAATGTATGTGGTCCGATAAGTGACTCTTTGGTAGGTAGGAAATACTTTGTTACTTACATTGGTGACGCTTCATTAAAGGTTTGGGTGTTCCTCTCTTGAAATCTAAAGATCAAGCTTTTCAAAGTTTCAAAAAGTTTTATGCTATGGTTGAAAAGGAAGTTGGAAAATTTTTGAAGTGTATTAGTAATGATAGTGGAGGTGAATATACATCTCATGAGTTTAGAAATTACTATTTCCAACATGTTATAAGGCATAAGAAGATAGTTCCTTGTACTTCACAAAACAATGGTGTAGTTGAAAGAATGAATCACACTATTGTAGAGAAGGTCATATGTATGTTGAGGACAACCAACTTACTTAAATCTTTTTGGGCTAAAGTTATTCGCACTGCATGTTACCTTATCAATAGATCTCCACCAATAGCATTGAACTTTGAAGTTCCTAGAAAAGTATATATTGGTAGAAATATTTCCTACACACATCTAAAGCTATTTGTGTGTAAAGCTTTTGTACACATACCTAAAAAGCAAAGATCCAAACTAGATGACAATTGCACGCCATACATCTTTGTGGCTTATGGAGACGAAGAGTTTGGTTATAGACTATGGGATCCACAAAAAAAAAAAACAAGTTGATAAGGAATAAAGATGTGATCTTTCAAATCAGACATTTTTGGATATCTACAAAACCACTCAACCCAAAAGCTCAAATAAGGGTATAGTTGATCTTACTCTTATTTCATTGCCAACACAACCAAGCTACTAATGAAGAAGTAAAGCAAGGCAATTATGAGGAAAGAGAAGATGATAAAGAAGAAGACCAAGAAAAAGCCATAAAAAAAGCAATAAAAAAAAACCAGTAAAGAAAGAACCCGCCAAAAAAAAGCCAAAAAAACCAAAAGAAAAAAAAAAGACAATGTTTCACTTACAATATCTAAGTTTTATTTATGTTGAAACTTTATTATCTCATAAAAGAATGCACCCACCTTCACAAAAATACCAACACCAGTCTCTAATTTTACATTCCATAGAAGAATCAAATAGAATTGAAACAAAAATAAAAGATGTCAATAAAACTGGAAACAATAACGACTTTCCAATAGAACTTCTAAACAATAAATACCCTTTGCAAATCCACCACCACCTTCACAAACATCCCTAACTTTACACCTAATCTAATCTGACCTAAATTTCTCTCAGACTAGATTAACCTAATCTAACAATAGGGGTAGTGTAAACATTTTTAAAAAGGTTGGGGATGGATTTTTCTGCATATAATGAGGGGTCGGGTGATATTTCCCCTATCTATTAATTTAGGATGTGGCTAATGAATTGTTCAAACTATTTAGCTGAATATTTGATTAAACATTCAATATATATATATATATATATAAATATATAATTGGTAATGGGATAATTTCCAAAATTTGGACAACAGTTTTCAACTAATTTTTCCCCTTTTAAAACTCGAAACAATAACTTATTAATTGTTAGGGTTGTCTTAACTAAATTAAACAACCTCATGCCAAACCTCGGATTTAGCACTAAACAAAAAAACACAAACAATTGTATCAATTAAAAATAGCCAAGCTAGCTAGCTATAAATACCTAGGCTATACGAAACAACGGTATCGATCATTCTTAAACTTTGAACTTAAGCTCTGACTTGACTTGGAAATTGCAAAACTTACTGTGTCTGCATAGCCAGCTAGTAATGCTAAGCCATGCCTAAAAAGCTTCTTCTCTTTCATTCTTAAAAGTCGGGACCTTCCATTTTCTTATTACGCAAGAGATTCTTTTGGTTGAGAGTTGGGTGGGAATTTTCTATGCGACCCACGAATCTGACATGATATGACATGAAAATTAGCAGGTCTGAGTTTATCTTAATAGTTTTCGGATCGTTTTCAGATTGAAATTTTCAATTAGTTTAATAATTGTGTCATGTTCGGGTTGAGGGTCTAAATCCACAGGTGACATGAACCCGTTTGGTAAAATGAACCTATTTGGTAACACATTTAACATGAATAAAACATGATACTATATAAAATTGTAATGTATAATCGTGTCATAATCGTGTTATTTGAACTGTCATAATTGTGTCTGTAAACATGTCGTGGTCGTGCCAAACCATTTAAAAGTGTCATATTCGTGTTAATTACTTAAATGTGTCATAATCGTATTAATTATTTAAACGTGTTATAATCATTTTAAATGGGTTATAATTGTATTTAACACGGAAATGACCTATTTATTATTTGTGTTAGCATGTCAGATCGTGTAACCCGTTTAATAACCATGTCGTGTTTGGATTGGGCCTTTTTGTGTCGTGTTACAGCTCGACACGATAATAACACGAACCCAAATTCTCACCCCTAGTTGGGAGACTTTAATTTGCCTCGTAAATCAAATTTTCAATAGCACATGCTGCAAACAAATTATCAAAGGTAGACACTAGCTACCTTTGAAGTCGTATCTATTTTATATTTAAGGGTGTGAACACTGGTGGGCAGCTTTTGATGCATTATATTGTATTTTAGTTAGTTATTGCAGTTTGTGCTCTTTCATAACGGCTAGCTAGTAGCTCTTGCAAAATACGGGTGTGGCTACTGTACATTGTGTGCCTGTACATCCATGGTACATTGATTTACCAGTACTTTCATTTCTAAATTTATGTAAATTTTATAAATGAGTGTGTAAAAGTTATAAAGGAGTATGAAAAAATGATAAAAGTTATAAATAAGTTGTATTTACAACTTTTACATACTCATTAATACAACTTTTACATATACATTTATGACTTTTATATAAATTTAAAAAATTAATGTATCGGTACATCAATAGTACTGTAGTATAACCCACAACACTAGTCAACAACTACATGCTTGGTCTTTTTCTGCCCGAGGGGCACAAACCAGCAATTTTTAAGTGGCCTCACTCTTGCATGTAGTATTGCATCCCACCAATCCAGTAGCCTATGCAGCACCATAGTGCTGATTTAATGCCATAGGATTGCTGAGTGTACTACATCCCACTATACCATGAGCCTCTCAGTTAAGTGAAGTATTTGAACTATAAATCATCATTTTCTTTGGACTACGTGATGAGTTCAAGTCATACAATAACATTTATTTTCATGCATGTTTTGAAACAACTTTCGAATTAATAGATACATAAGTTTAAACGATTAAAATTGAACCTTTCATTAAGATGTATTAATTATGGATATTATATTTACTCTCAACATTCCAAAAATTCTTAAATCTAATACTTCAAAAGTTATGAAAAAAATATTGTTGGTGTCAACATGCATGTGCCATGCACATGTTATTTTGTACAACTTGTGATAAAACTAGAATATTATGTTGATTCCCATTTTACTATCTCTAGAAGAATATTATAGGAAATATTTGGTTTACAATAAATATCTCCTTACATTAGGATATTGTTTCTTGGATCCTAATTAAAATAGGAGAATATTTATTTGTGTCCTAATTCCTTTAGTGAGTTTAATTATATCTCTTCCTATTATATTTCTCCTTATCCTAATATGATTTTGATTAGAATTTTTACAGGATTCTGAGGAGGTTTCGTCCAGACCTCCCACTATATATATAAAGTTATTTTTACATAACTTGGTGTGTTGATTAGTCAGTTGGTTATGGAAATTCATGTCACGGCATTCCAAGGATTAAGAGGAGAGCTTCAACGCAAATAGGAATATCTCTTTGATTTGATTTTATGAGTATTTTATTCATGTATGAGAAGTTGAAATCGCACATGAATTATTGATTAGGTTTGTGTGAGTTAGTAGACACTTGAGAGAACTTACGAGTTAAGTATTTATGTAATTCAGTATCAGACATCGTTGTTATGTATAACTTAACAATGTGTTGTTAAGTTATCTGTGACAGAGAGTGGGCAGTGTCACTAGAGTTTAAGATCTTGGCAGGATTTTGTTTTACAAAGATTAGGTTAGTGTGTGAGAGTGAGTTAGCACTGTAAACGATCCTAAAGATTGTACAAACAAGAACTTAGTGAATTGCAGCTCTATAGCTATCTGTGGATGTAGGTTTTATAACCGAACCACGTAAAAATCCTCCTGTGTTGATTTACATTACAGTTTACTGTTATATTTCTTATAACTGTATACTTCCAGAACTTACAATTGGTATCAAAGCAAGTTCGCTAATAGACAAGTGAAGAAAACGATCAATTGATCTGGAAGAATGGAGTTTACTTGCAATGGAGGATCCGGAACACAATCACCTATTTTTGATGATGGTAATTACCCATATTGGAAGGTAAGAATAATGATGTATATCAAATCTCTTGATGACAAGGCATGGACTAGTATGCTTAAAGGATGGACACCGCCAACAAAGTTGAATGCTTTTGGTGATTTTGAACCCAAACCTGAGGATGAATGGACTGATGAAGAATACTGACGTTCCAGCTGGAATTCTAAGGCTCTCAATGTAATTTTTGCTGTAGTGGACTTAAACAATTTCTGACAGATTTCTAGATGCAAAGTTGCCAAAGAAGCATGGGACATACTTGAAGTAAAACATGAAGGTACTGCATCGGTTAAAATATCTAAATTGATGAGACTTAATTCTCAATTTGAAAATTCAATGATGCATGAGGATGAATCGATTTCTAAGTTTTACTCTAAGATATGTCACATCACAAATTCTGCATACATGCTTGACAAAAATTTCGCTGATACAGAAATTGTTAGCAAAATAATAAGGTCTGTTCCAAATAAATTTTAACCTAAAATTTTAGCCATTGAGGAAGTTAAAAACATTGATGAGATGATGGTTGATGAACTGTTTCGCATTCTCCAAAACTTTGAAATTAATCAAAGTACTAGGAAGCAAAAAGGAAAAAGCATTGCATTCAATGTTAAAAATAAAAAATCTAATGATGAAAGTAATGATGGGCTTGATGAAATTGATTCTAAACAGATAGCTTTTCTAACAAGAAATTATGTCAAGTTCATGAAAAAAAAAATTCAGGAAAAAGAATCAAGGAAGGCCATCAAACTCAAATGAAGAAAAATTTAGGAAGTTCAACAAGGAGAATGACAAGAAGAAGTCAAAACAACCTGATAAGAAAGGGCAGATTCAGTGTTATGACTGTTCTGGTTATGGGCATATTCAGTCTGAATGTGCTAATCTCAAGAAGAAGAACAAAGGCCTGACAGCAACTTGGAGTGATGAATCAGAATCAAATTCAAAAGATCAAGATTGCATGAGTAATTTTGTTACATTTACAGCATTTGTAGCTAATAAAGGGAAAGCTATTATGTCTGACATAACAAAAAATTGTAGAACCAGTGTTGATCATTTAGATGAAGAAGATGGTCCTGAATACTTTGAAGAGTTGCAAGAAACTTACAATGCACTCTATAGTGAATGGCTGAGTCAGAAAGAAGAAATCAAAACCTTGAAGAAGAATATTGAAGTGCTGGAATGTGAAAAATCTTATGTTGAAAACCATATCACAGAACTGAAGATTGCTTTGACAGACAAAACAGCACATATTGAGAAAATCACAACAGAGCTTATTGAAAGCGAAAGATGTGTTGATCAACTCAGAATTAGATCAACTAAACTTGATCAGGTCTTGAGTCTTGGAAGAGACAACTCCAACAAACATGGATTGGGATACATGGAAGGTAATGTTGCATCTTCATCAAAAACAATGTTTGTAAAAGCTTCAACATCAAATAAAAATTCTGAACTTAACTCAATAAGATCCTCCTAGTTCAAAGAGTATTGAAACATTTGTTTCTCCTCTGAGCTCTTTCAAATCTAGTCCTAAAAAGGTAAGAAAATTCATTCCTACTTGTTATTTTTATGGTCAAAAGGGACATATTAGACCTAGATGCTTTAAATTGTTAAATCTTTTACATAAAAGATCAAGACAGTTCAAACTGTTACAAAAGTCACAACTGCAGAGGGTTAAGAAGGAGAAGACAGTATGCAAAGTTGCTTTTACTGCACTTAAGAACTCTTCTAATGATTTTTGGTATTTTGACAGTTGTTGTTTCAGGCACATGACTGGAAATAAACAATTTTTAACAGATTTTAAAGCATGCAGGGAAGGAAATGTCACCTATGGAGATGGAGCAAAGAGTAAGATCATTGGCAAAGGCACTTTGAATGTCAAAGGCCTACCCAACTTTCAAAATGTCTTGTTGGTTGAAGGTTTAAAGGCTAATCTTATTAGTATTAGTCAAATATATGACGACAAGTATATTGTTAATTTCACACAAAACAAATGCATAGTCTTAGATAATCTTGGTAAATGCATTCTAGAAGGTAATAAATCTTCGGATAATTGTTATTTGGTAAAGATTGCATTTCAAGCTAGGATTTCGGATTTAGAATTGTGGCATCAAAAATTAGGACACTTAAATTATAAAGACTTGGTTAAATTAACTAAGTTAGGTGCTATAAAAGGAGTTCCTAAACTTGATGTCAAAGTTAATGAAATTTATAGACCATGTCAAATGGGAAAACAAATTAGAAGTTCACACACAAATCAAATCCACATCTCAGCACATCCAAAATACTTGATTTGCTTCACATGGATCTTATGGGTCCTATGCAAATTGAAAGCATTACATGTAAAAGATACATATTTGTTTGCGTGGATGATTTTTCTAGATATACTTGGATTGATTTTATTAAAGAAAAATATGACACTTTTGAAGCTTTCAAGAATCTTTGTGTTAAGCTTGAAAATGAGCAAAATAGGAACATTGGAAGAATTGTGAGAATCAGAAGTGATCATGGAAAGGAGTTTGAAAACGTTAGCTATGCTGACTTTTGCAAATATCATGAAATTGATCATGAATTTTCAGCTCTCAAAACCCCTGAACAGAATGGCATTGTGGAAAGAAAGAATAGAACTCTTCAAGAGATGGCTAGAGTGATGCTCAATAGCAAGAAGTTGACCAAGAGGCTATGGGCTGAAGCAATAAGTACTACTTGCTATATTTCAAATTGAGTTTTTCTAAGACCTGGCACTAACCAAACACCTTATGAAATTTTGCAAGATAGAAAACCAAATTTGAAATATTTTCATGTTTTTGGATGCAGGTGTTACATCTTAAATGACAGAGAGCGGTTAGAAAAATTAGATCCGAGAAGTGATGAAGGAGTCTTTGTGGGATATGCATAAAACAGTAAAGCATTTCAAGTTTACAATCTGAGAACTGAGGTAGTCATGGAATCTACAAACGTATTATTTGATGATCTGGATGATTATGCAAAGTACTCAAAAGAGAAAAACATAACCAACTTCATAGAAGATACAGAGAAATCAAATTCAGACAGCAACAATAAAGAAGATTCTATTATGAAAGAGGAAATAGTTGCTGTTACACCTGACGTAACAATGACAACTGACAACTCAGATTTGAACAAAAATTCAATCAAGAATGAGGATGATAGAAAAGATCCACCCACTTGAATTCAAAAGGCACATCCAACAAGTTCTATTATTGAAACACTAGATGGTATGATGAAAACTCAAAGCAAGGTAAGAAATGAGGTAAGATTTGCATGTTATGTTTCTTTAGTTGAAAAAAAAATGTGAAAGAAGCTTTAAAAGAAGATGTTTGGATTCAAGCTATACAAGATGAACTTAATCAGTTTAAAAGGAATGAAGTATGGGAATTAATTCCTAGGCCAAAAAATGCAAATGTCATTGGAACTAAATGAATATTCAAAAATAAAACTAATGAAAGTGGCCAAGTAGTAAGAAATAAAGCTAGGCTAGTTGCACAAGGTTATACTCAAGTAGAAGGCATAGACTTTGATGAAACCTTTGCACCAGTAGCTAGACTTGAATCAATCATATTACTGTTTGCAATTGCTTGTTTACTTGATTTTAAGTTGTACCAAACGAATGTTAAAACAGCATTTTTAAATGGCTATCTTAATGAAGAAGTCTTTGTTGAACAGTCTAAGGGTTTTGAAGATCCTAAACATCCTGATTTTGTGTAGAAATTGCACAAAGTTTTATATGGTTTGAAACAAGCTCCTAGAACTTGGTATGAAAGGTTGACAAATTTTTTGATCAACAGAGGATATAAAAGAGGTAGCAATAATAAGACTTTGTTTATCAAGCATGAATCTAACTATTTTATTGTTGCTCAAATATATGTGGATGACATTGTATTCGAATCAACTAACAAAAGCAAAACTAATGAGTTTGTTAAGTTTATGCAGGAAGAGCTTGAGATGAGCATGGTAGGAGAATTAAATTTCTTTCTTGAATAGCAGGTTAAGCAAATGAATGATGGGATATTCATATCTCAATCAAAATATGCTAAAACTCTTATAAAGAAATTTGGGCTTGAGAATTCAAAACCAATGAAAACTCCTATCAGTACTAATCTGAAACTTTCAAAAGACAATGTAGGAAAAGAGGTTGATACAAGTTTGTATAGAAGTATCATTGACAGTTTGTTATAGCTCACAACAAGCAGACCAAACTTGTGCTTTAGTGTAGGACTTTGTCCAAGATTTCAAGCAAATCCCAAAGAATCACATCTGTCAGCGGCTAAAAGAATTATTAGGTATGTACATGGAACCCATGATTATGGTATATGGTTTTCTAAAGATACAAATGATTATCTTGCAGAGTTTAGTGATGCTAATTGGGCAGGAAATGCAAATGATAGAAAAAGCACATCAAAATGGTGTTTTTATCTTGGTAATAACTTAGTTTCATAGCACAGCAAAAAGAAAAATTATATTTCTTTGTCTACTGCTGAAGCCGAATACATAGCAGCAAGCAGTTGTTGCACATAACTATTGTGGATGAAGCAAATGTTAAGTGATTATGGTATTGAACAAAACTTATAACTGTATTTTGTGATAATACTAATCCTATAAATATTTCCGAAAATCCTGTTCAGCATTCTAGAACAAAACACATTGACATAAGATACCATTTTATCAGGGAACTTGTAGAGCCTAAGGTGATACACATTGAACACATCTCCACTGATAGACAGTTGGCTGACTTATTCACTAAGGCATTGGATACAACAAGATTTGAAAATCTAAGAAAGGCCTTAGGCATCTATCAGTTTTCTGAATAAACACTGCTTATTGTTATGTTTTTTGTATTTTTAATATCATAAGTTTTCTTCTAATTAAGCATGTGTGAGCTGTGATATAAAAATGTGTGATTGCTATGATATTGGTTGAAATAAATAAATAAAAGGATACAGAGAGGGCTACCAATATATAATGTGTGAAAGCCATCATTGAGAGTAACCTCAGGATATCTAAGAAATATGTTGAGGTCACTCACTCATATAAAAAGGGCTACCTCTATATTGTGTGAAAGCTACTGTATTCATAATCCAATGTGATTAATTCAAAATATGTCAAAATAATAATTTTGACATCGCAATTGATTGAAAAAAATAAAAGAAAAATAGCTTTCATGAGAAGATATCAAGCAGCTCTGAAATACGCTTTCTTAGAATGATTCATATGATGTCCAGATATTGTTATTATGTTAAATTTAACTATTTTCTGTTATATTTTTTGTATCATACAATGCTCTATGTACCAATCTGAAATGTGATTTATCTTGTGTGTCTATGTGTCAAAATGCCATGTCAGCTATATTGAATTGAGGGGGAGAAGTTTCAGTGGCGAGAATCCTAACTCTATTAGAATTCCTTATTCTAATGGAAATCAAATTTTGAATTCTTATTTGTTAATGATAGTTATTAAGCAGTTTTGGAAACATAATGAAAATTAAATTTTGTTGAAAACAAGATTTTTTAATTTATGTCAAAGTATATTACGAAATTAGTTAGGGCTTCTCATGTTCATTCCATATCCATTCAACAGTTTCTCCATTGTCCCTCGTCTTGCTTCTCTCTCTCTATTCTGAAAAATTTTGCAGACCAGAAAACCCTAACAATGGCGACCACATCTGATTCTTCAAAAACCACCAGTTCTTCATCTTCTCAAAGTGACTCCAATTACAACAGGAGGGACAGCGTACCATCATCTCAGTCGCAACAACCACATGCAGAGATCGTAATTGATCCTGCTATGAGTGAAGATGAGTTAGTTCCAGTGAAGAAGATGAAAGACAAAGTAAAATCGAAGTACAACAAATTCCTCACAGCAGCCGTCAAGCAGAATTTCTTGAAGTATACTTCGAAGAGGAAGTTACAGATGGAATGACCTGTAAAGCTTACCGACTTCAACAACTATGGTTTGAGTGATCTTCTTGAATCTATATACTGGACTCCTACGGTAAACAACTTCCTACCCCTTGTGAAGCCTTTAATTCAAGAATTCTATGCCAATATCTCTACTGCCATTGATGATCCAAAAAGCTTTCATTATCACAAGGTGTATTGTAAAGGGAAATTTGTGAAATTCTCTCCAAATGTCATAAACACATTCTTGGATATTCCTATTGGCAGTTTGCACTCTTTAGATGAGAATTTTAATATGAATGTTGTAATTAAGGAATTGACTGGTAGAGAAGACATTGATTGGGACCCGAGGGATGGTATTGACCAGCAATATCTTCGAAAAAGGTATACGGTGATGCATAAAATTGCACAATTTAATTAGATTCCCTCATCACACCAAAATCAAGTTCGGGAAGACAGAGTAAAATTTTTTTCTGTTTGGGGACTAATCGACCTATTAATTTTGGCTTGCTAGCTTATAGGATGATTGTTCAGATTGGTCCATATCACTCTGACTATCACTTGCTTTTTTTTCCTTGCTTGATTCAAGGAATTTTAGCATAGAATTGTATTCCTATAAATGCTAAGGAACATACTGAAATTCTGTCTAAATCTATCACAAAGGGCTTTTTGCATCGATTACATGATAAGACTAATTTGCCTGCACCTGAACCAAAGCCAAAGAGAGCCAGGAAAAATCACATGAGCAATATAAAAGAACAACTTGTTTTGATAAATTCTGCTTTGACAGAAATTGTCCAGGATTTGAAGGATATCAAAATCAAGCAATTTGTTTTAGAGGCAAACGTTGTAGGACACTCTGGTACTACAGAAGAGCCACAGCCAATGGAAACTAAAAATGTGGTTCCTGAGAACTCAACTGAGCACATACCCGAGCGTGATGCACCACTGCCTGAAGAAGCTGAGCAAATTCCTGCGACAGGTTAAGCTGCACATACTATTGTTGAGACAGACATAACAGCAAAAAAGAAGCAGAAGAAAAAGAAAATCAAGTCAACTGCAAACGGAACTAAGTTGAAGGGAAGGAAGAAAGTTGAAATGTTGAAGAAACCATCTGACAAGAGGAACAAGAAAGTTGAATCAACAGCTCCAGCACTGAGAGATGAATCTTCGTCAGATGAACCAACACTAGCAAAATTTGAGATGAAATTGCCTTCACCACTTGCTGAGGAAGAACCTCATGGTTCTCCAGTCCCTAAAGCAGAGCATCATGCCTCTCCACCATCAACTCAGTCACCACCACATGAAGTTCAAACCTCATCACCTGCAGAACACACTCAGGCACCTCCTCCTGAAGTAGAAACAACAGCACCAGTCACACCTCCACCATCTACACTTGCAGAAGTGGGACTGGTACCTTCTCAACAATTTTTTGTTGAGTTTCCAACAACAGAAACCAGTGCTGAACGTCTTGACAAGGAGATTCGCAAGATTATGCTTGAAGTTACTGCCACTTCATCTGACACAGCTGATGACCAACCTGCTCCTGTGGCTTCTGACCAACCAACACATACCACTATCAGGAAAAGATTCAAAATGAAGGCTGGCAGATCCAAGAAGCGCTCTGGCAGTTCCTCTTCCCCACCTATTCACAAGTCTCCAAGACTTCGTTAAATGCTTTTGGCACTTGTGCTGAAATCAAAGAGGAGAAGTATGATATCTTTTTGTTTTTTTATTTCTTCTGATTTTTTTTGTTGTTTCTGATATAACTATGTTTACTTCTATTTTTGTTGCTTGTTTCTCAAGGGTTGTAAGTAAGGAGTAAGGGGGAGTAAGACGAACTTCTTATGCTTATTTTGTGTTATCTTGGTTTGATGAATGGTTTGCTCTGATCATGATCTAATTGCATTGTTGTTTGACAAGTTCGCCAAACTTCGTTTTTGTGTTGAATTTACAGGTTATACATATTTGGACAGTGTTTTGTTATGAGATTTGTAACAGCACACTGGTTATTTCTTTCCACATGATATTTTCTGTTTGCTATTTCATGATAGCTTATGGTTATGTCTGACTTATCGTGTGTGATTTTCTTTGATGAGAAACAGTTTAGTGTTTTCATCACAAGTTATCAAAAAGGGGGAGATTATTGGTGTCAACATGCATGTGCCATGCACATGTTATTTTGTACAACTTGTAATAAAACTAGAATATTATGTTGATTCCTATTTTACTATTTCTAGAAGAATATTATAGGAAATATTTGGTTTACAATAAATATCTCCTTATATTAGAATATAGTTTCTTGCATCCTAATTAAAATAGGAGAATATTTATTTGTGTCCTAATTCCTTTAAGAGTTTAATTATATTTCTTCCTATTATATTTCTCCTTATCCTAATATGATTTTGATTAGAATTTTTACAGGATTCTGAGGAGGTTTCGTCCAGACCTCCCACTATATATACAAAGTTATTTTTACATAACTTGGTGTATTGATTAGTCGGTTGGTTATGGAAATTCATGTCACGGCATTCCAAGGATTAAGAGGAGAGCTTCAACGCAAATAAGAATGTCTCTTTGATTTGATTTTATGAGTATTTTATTCATGTATGAGAGGTTGAAATCGCACATGAATTGTTGATTAGGTCTGTGTGAGTTAGTAGACACTTGAGAGAACTTACGAGTTAAGTGTTTATGTAATTCAGTATCAAACATCGTTGTTATATATAACTTAACAGTGTGTTGTTAAGTTATCTGTGACAGAGAGTGGGCAGTGTCACTAAAGTTTAAGATCTTGGCAGGATTTTGTTTTACAAAGATTAGGTCAGTGTGTGAGAGTGAGTTAGCACTGTAAATGATCTTAAAGATTATACAAACAAGAACTTTGTGAATTGCAGCTCTATAGCTGTCCGTGGATGTAGGTTTTGTAACCGAACCACGTAAAAATCCTCCTGTGTTGATTTACATTACAGTTTACAACTGCATATTTCTAGAACTTACAAATATGATATTATGGATCTTTTATTATTATTATATTAGTCATAAATAATGAACTTATACAGTACGATTTGTATTAAATCAAATTAAATTTACTTACATTTTTTAGGTTTGATCGAGACAAATATATTGCTTTCGTTGTCTATTAGAGCTGAGGTCCAAAATAAAAGGACCTCCAAATATTGGGCACAAAAAACCACCCCTCAACTTTTTTTATGGGCCTCAATCATAACATCTCATGCTACTTTCACTAGAAGCTCTGCTATCGGGCCTCCATTTATTTCCCAATTAGCCCCTATTTTTCCATTCCCAGCAAGAAGAAAGGATGTAATTGTAAATTTAATAATAGGTATTTAATTATTCTTAAGGCCGTAATTTGCATTAATTTGAATTATTTAATTGTGAAATTCTAACACGGTTATGAGCGATAGAAAAATAGATAACAAAGAGATGAAATTGTTCCAAACATTTTTGTTAAATTAAGCGAGGATTATAAGAGACATAGGCAGGGCGAAAGATCTTCGTTTTTTCTAATTCTTTATTAAAATAAAAGTTTGTAAGAAACTATATCAGGTTAATTAGAATTTATTTATTTTGAAAATAATAAAAGATAAGAATAATAAGTTTTTCATGAAAAAGGTTTAGTTCAAACTTTTATGATAAATATTCATTTATAATTTAAAAAATTTTATAAAACTGAAACAATAAATCAAATCCGTTTCTACAATTTCTGTTATTCTAAAACTAGTTGTTTCTGGATAGTATATTGAAGGCGTTTTCTTAAATATATAAAATATTGAGGTATAACATAGATCTTAGGTTTTAAATTTATGTTGAAATCACAAACCAAAGAAAGGTTTACAATGGCGGATAAGATATCTGAACGAATGCATTAACAGCTTGATATATTGAAATAAAATTATAAAAAAGGAAAAAAAAACCCTCAAGAAATCAACCATATGTAAAATTAGAAAGAAAATGAAAAGAATTATAAAGAGCGGTAATTTTAATACAAAGATTTTTAGTTATTTATCTCACTTAGTTATGTGTGTGTAAATATATACACACATAAAGAGTGGGAATGGGAATTTTACCCGGTCGATCCGGACAGGGAAAACCCAGATTTTGCGGGGATAAAGTCCGGCTGCGGGGATTTGAAGGAGAAATTAATGCAGGTGCGGTGCGGGTCCGGTATTACTAAGTAAACCCTGCACCTGGGCCGCCCCGCACAACCCTTTCCAAATTATATATATATTATTTTTCTTATATATTTAACTAAAACTAATTAATTAAATAATGTTGTGATTCGAGCCTAGGTGTTAGAAAACCCATCATACAAGCTTTTCCACCACTACCAACTAGCACTTTTATGGTATTTTAGGCAATGTTAATTATTTGACTCATTTAAAACAGTTAAGAAATTTTAAAAAGAAAGTAGGGACAACCTAGGAAAAATCCGAGATTTTTTTCAGGTGCGGTATGTATCATCTCAAAACTCGCAAATACTCATACTTAAAAAAACCCAAAAAAATATGATGATTTAGCAGAGTTCGAAGAGAAATTTTTTTTTTCCGATGCAAGTGCGGCTCTGGCGTTTTCCCGCACCTACACCTGGATTTTGCAATCCCTAATAAAGAGTTGATAAGTTTACATGCGTAATTAAATATGAAATTGTTTATTTTAAATCATAATTATTAAAAAATATATGAGATAAATAAATACAAATTGGTGTCACAATAGAGTATCTAATACACATATAAAACCAACAGTATAATTTATAAATTTAGCAAGATTCTTTTAAGTGAGGTTTTACCATACATAAATGATAATACGAGGTAATATATAAAAAAATAATAATAATAAATGTGAGGTCGCTCTTTGGCTCTCGAGGAGACAATTAAGGGAGCATATATATGATATATGATGGGCGGTGGGTGGTGGTACAAAACAAAGATACTTTGCCCATTAAATTAAATTGGAAAAAGATACCTCTTTAATTACTACTTAAATCAAATCCTTCACCAACTTTCTAATGTTTAATCATTAATCTTTTAAAGGCTGACAACTCACTCCCACATATCGATAAGGCAACTTTTAACTAGAATCAACCAAAAAGCTTTTAAGGGCCTGGTTGGCAACCCTAGTTAGCTCTTGCCTTGCCTTGCCTTTGCATTTGCCCTTCGCTTGGTGTGTGTTTTCCTGCTAGCAATCAAGCCTCTTCTTTGACTACTCTCACTCCACTCCCTTTCACTAATCTTTTTCTCTTATTCTTCTTGTCATTATTGAGCAATCCTTACCATTTTGCTACAATTTGGACCCACATTAGATCTCAAATCAATCCGAATTTCTTATCATCCGATGGTGACATATAGTTGAATTAGGGGTGATAATTAATCCAATCGACAACACTACCACTAGCTTTACCACTACATTTACATATTCCTAAGTGGACCCTTCATTATAATGAGATTTGCGCAAATTTTGCGCCATCATTCCCCCCCGTCTATTTTTGTGTCTTACGTATGTATAACATGATTATATAATCTCCAATGTAAAAGTAATCAATGAACCCGAATTTATAATAAGATTTGTGCAATAAATAAGTGTAGGGTGGTAATTCATATTTGCATATCTTGTTCATATCATATTAAGATATAAATTAGTAAAATTTTGGTTAACACGGATGTGATTCATTTAATTATTCATATCAAGACTTGAAACACGGATACAATGTGTTTAATAGACGTGTCACTCATTCACTAAACGTGTTGTAACTGTATTATATTAATTCACATAACCTGCTTAATTATTTAACACATATATGCTTAACTAACCACATTCTATGTGTTTATATTAATTAAAATTATACACAAATATGAACAATTATTAATATAAAAAATAATTAAAATAATTTGAATTTGCTATTAAATAGGTTAACTTATTTCTTATTTATATGTATTCGATATGATATGTTTAACTATTCGTGTCATTAACCCTAAACACGGAACTGACACATTCATTAATTGTATCGAGTATCCTAATACTAACATGACCCATTTAATAATTGTGATTCCATGTTATGTCAAAAATTGTCATCCCTAATTATACTATTATTTGCCACAAATTTATAATATATAATGAAGGGACATTTTAACACAAACTTTTTGCACAATTTTGACAAAAATTTATGACCCTTTGATCTCACCAAATCAAATGGTTGAGATCAAAAATAAAAAATTATTTTGTGGATCAATTATTATAAATTCATGTCAACAAATTGTATTAAAATATCACTTCCATATATGTGTGTGTGTGCGCGCGCGTGTACATATTATTTTATTATATGAAATCTGAATAGGTCTGAATCAATCGACTAAATTTTAATGAAAATGTCAACTCTTTTTATTATCAAATCATAAAGAGTAGTTCTATTTAACCCCACTTTTGAACTCATTAGACCCCGTTTCTATTTATTATTTTTACATAGTTTTATCCCTAAATAAAATTAACCCCAAATGTTGTAGAGATGCTAACTACCATACAACAAAATAAAATTCAGCAAACATCTTGGTATGAAGTCTCAAAATTTTGTATATTGTTTTACTATTAGCACTGTCATCTTTCTACAATTTTTTATTTGATCCAAGTCATCAAGAAGTCTTATCAAATCTGGATTTTTGTTCGATTGTTATTGAAGCTTTGGGAGATTCAATATAACTGCATCAGTGCATTTGGGAGAGGTTGTTGAGGAGGAGTAACAGCGTAAGTCATCCATTAATGCACGAAAATAACAGCATCTAAAACAAACAATTGTCATAATATGTACCAAGCAAAAATCATTTTTTCTTCATCTTTTTTATGCATTTGCTCCCCCTAAATGGTTTAACAACTGTTCTTGAAATGACAAAATTGAGAAACATAATGGAATGATAGTTTAGGAATTAATGGGTTATATTGAGAAAATAATATCAATTTTAAATTTCTAATGGATTAAACTTAGAAATGGGGTATAGTGAGTCAAGAAGTGAAACTGAATAGAATTACTCAATAATAATTGAACCGGTTTGTTTCTCCCGTTAGGTTAAATTTAATATGCCAGGAAGGGAGGAGACAATGATACCACAATTAGTATCCCAATTTACTCCAAATTTCGTTCTCACTTTTCCTAAATTTGGGGGTTAAGCTATAATGCACCCCGTGCATCCATATGCACCCGGTTTTTTTTTTTTTTTTTTTTTTTGCATAAAGTTTGGGAAATTTATGTAAAGTTCGAGAATTTCATAAAAAAGTTACAAAAAAAAAAAACTCATAATTCCTGAAGTTTATATTCATTTTCTTGAACTTTATATAAAAAAAATAATGCACCCAGTGCATTGTAATTTTTCCCAAGATTGGGACTAAAAAATAACTGTTAAATCTCATGGATTTTAAAATTATAAATTTAAATTCTGTTATGAAAGATTTTCATAAACAATTCACTTTTTCTATAAAACCACTCAATAGAAACTTTTAATATATATATATATATATATATATATATATATATATATATATAAAATATATGTATGTATGTATGTATGTATGTATGTATGTATGCATATGTAAATGAAAAGGATATATTTTAAGAGTAGTTCTACTCAAAACCCATCTTTTATTTAATCAAAATAAAATTGTAACTTAGACAATCTTTCATTACACCAAATATTCAATTTCAAAAATATTTATGAAAAACTTAATTAATTATCATTTGATTTTCATAGTGTTTGATTTTTTTTTTCCTTCAATTTAATCTTTAATTAGATTATCTTATAATATTAATGGCGTTTGACTTTTTTTTCAATTTTTTTATATATTTTCATTTCATAAATTTAAACACTAATATCCATAATATATAAGAATTTTTTGTTAAGCTTTTAACTTTAATCAATTATTTCTATTTATATTTTGAATTCTTCAAGTTTCTATCAACAAAATAATCAATCAAATATTTCTTAGTTTTGGTGTTTGAGAGGGATAGAGAAAGAAAGAAAAAAATAGATGATTTGGTGTTTAGATATGACATTATGTAATTGGTTGAAATTTAAATTGAAAGAAAAATAAATGGATAGTAATTGATTTGGGATTAAAAAAACACGAGAATTTGAGAAAGATGATGAAATTTACATGAAATTATGGAGAAAATAAGGAAAAAAGATTAGAAATATATAAGGAAAATAAGAGTTTTTGTTAAGTTCTCTCACTAAATATTAATTATTCTAATTATTATATTTTATTATAATTTTATCTTTATTTAATTTTAAAGTGGGACTAATGAGATACTAAAAAAAAGTGGCTGAATAGATGTACTCATGTTTAAACATCCCGAGGAATAATTAAGTGCAAAATTTCCAATTAATTGAAAAAGAAATAAAGTTAGAAGACATTCTAATTAGTTCATCCCCCACACATTGGAGACAGTTGACGACCATTGAAGATCGACAGCATTCATTAAAGTATAACTTGTCACTATACAAATCATTACGTTTAAGTAACATGACCAAAATTGAATTGAATAGACTCTTGCGACAACGAGAAAGAGAAAATTCACTTAGAACTAATTAACTACGATAAAAAATCAATAAAATCAAACCAAACCGCCTTGGGTGATATATAAATGATATAAATAACACTTTAAAAGACGTGATTGGCAAGAAAAAGGTCAACATTCTTTGGCTGTCTACATTCCAAGCCTCCAATCTTTGAGGCTTTATCTTAATTAAAATTTTAATTCGTTCACCAAAGTTAGAATAGCATAATTAATACAAAGTAGGTTCTTACTTAGAAAATGGTCTATCGTGAATTTCGGGTTTCATATCATTATCTTAGTTTGGGAAAATTAATTGAGTAGATAAATTTGAGACTGGAATTATTTCTATTGAAGTTTTATGAATTTATCCCCCAAAAAAATGTACGCAACTTTCTTTAAAATGAAGATGGAATCTAAGTTTTAGATAAAGTTCAAAGTAAAGATATATAGATGTTCAAAAAAGAAATAGCAAATATCTATCTAGTTCTTAGTTGCAAAAACGTGTTATTAATTTTTTTGGTATATTATTCCAAGCATAGCCCTTTTTTTAAATGTACAATACTCTACTTCAACTTATCTGTTGACCTTAAATATTACAAAATAACAGTTTTTGAAACCAAGAAAAAAAAAAGAAGATAAAATGTGGTCATTTAATAGTTCATAATTTGCTATCATATTAATTATATGACATTCATGCCAATGTGAATCACTTGATTGATGGTTGAAGTTAAAACACCATATCGGTTATCTATCAGTAATTTATTGTTTTGTTTACCTAATTGATTGGAATTGAAATTTTAATTACCTTATGTAGTGATCAATTTTAATCATGAATAATTATCTCTTTCAATTTAGGTTTTTCCTCCCCTTTAATTTTAAAAAACAACATCCAATTTTTATAAGGGAATAAGTGATACAAGTTGACATAATTTTTCTAGTTTTGAAATCTAAAAAATCAGATCCTTAGAAAAAGAAGAAAGACTTTTCTAATCTTTTGGGCACTTTCCTTTGGGAGATTACACTTTTGAAATTGGTTGAAGAATCAAGAAGATGAAAAAAGAGCATTTTCTTTTCTTTTATTTATTTGTTATTTTTTATGTATATTCTCTCTCTCTCACGAAAGCTTTTGTCTTTCTCGCCTCTAATCCTGATTTTCTGATCATCCCATCCTATCCATCCATCCCATCAAAAAGAGAAAAGATGATTGATAGCCAGCTGGATACTTGGACCCACTTTCCTAAATTTGTCGAGACAAAGCCTCCTCTCTCTCCCTTCTCACAAGTAAACCAAGCAACCCAAAACGATAATAATAATAATAACAATAACAATAAAAAAAATATTTATGACATCATAAGTTTACATTATAACAACTATTTGTTTTTATTGTATTTAATAAACGTTTCTGGACATGATCAATGCTAGGAAGTAAAAAATTCAAAAGATTGTCGCTCGTATTTCTCATTAAAAATTATTAATTAATTTTGAATAGTTAAAAGATATAATTTTAATAAATATAATATAATATATATCTATACATCTATATTAATATAAAGGTGATTGACCACGAAGGGATTAATTATTCAGCCAATGATGTGGCAAGTCAGGCAGAGAGGAGCAGGCCCTGGGCCTCGGCAGGACCAGCACCTGGTCAGCGAAAATTATGGGCCACTCGTGCACCTCTGTTGTGTTTGTTTTATTAGTCGTGTTTTGGGCCACGCGCGCATGCGTACATGCGTGCATGCATGTATGCATGGATGGAACGTTCTGCTACTTCAAAAGCAAGCCATCAGGTCTGAGTTCTGAGCCACTCTCAGAACCTCTGAGCAGCGCCCCAGAGAGAGACAGAGTCTCAGATTCTCCTGTTCAATATGCGCCCAACTCGTCAAATTTCATATATAAATAAAAACTCTGAGAAGAGAAACCAAAACAAATTAAGAAACCCTAGCTCTTGGTGCCGGTGGGTCAAGAACATGCATGTGCTAGTGCTACTGTAATTGTAAAAGATTGAAGTCCTCCAAGGCTTCTGAGAACTGAAGAATCTGAAATATGTAAGCCACTGAACACGTATATCGAGCCCTAGCGTGGGCTGATTTTGCGTCTGATAGAATTAACTCAGGTCACGTGCATGCATGGTATTTGATTTATTATTGGTTACTTGCTAGGTTGCACCAACAGATAAATTAATGTCCAGTCGAGGTTGTAGATCCAGTTTATGTCTCAACTTTATAAAGTGACAATTGATCAGTTTATAAAAATATATGCTTCACCATAAAACTTTAAGATGACCATTTAACATCTCTCTTTGCAAAATTTGGTATATACATAGACATATTTTTATACATGTTATGAGTCATAAGATCAATGCACTTTCAACAGATAAAATTGAAGTTTACATTGCATTGACAAGGTGTATTAATTATGCATTTCAAATTCAATCTCAATCGTAAAAAGTGATTTGCTCTAATGACTCACAAATTTTTATATTAATCTGTATGGAAAATATGATACCATAGATCGTTCGTTATTATTATTATTATTATTATTATTATTATTATTATTAAGATAGTCTTTATAAATAATTTTCATCTATTCTCATTGCCTTATAGTAAAGTTACTATAATAGACTTGGGATTGGGATTATGGTGGATTTAGAGGTAGATTTCAACATGAGGGTATGAATATATGAGTAATTTACTACATACAATTAATTTGACATGCAACATGATGTGGCAAAATATTTTTAGATGGATAAAAATTATCAAGAAATTAGAGAAAAATATAAAATGATATGATAATGATTTATCCAATTAGATAACTCCACATTTAGATCAGATTGAATTTGTTGTATGTGTGATTATTATACATATATACATGCTACAACTTTACTATTGGGCAAGGATTATAAATGGAACTTAGTTACAATTTGAAAAATTTTCTATACGATAGACTTCTATTCATTGATAAAAGTAACAATTATCGTATTCGTGATTAACGTTCCTTTAAAATGATTTTGTTCAAAGTGCTTTTGACGAGTAAATTGTTTAAATTACTTATGAGTAAAAGAGTTTCATTTTTTTAAATTAAAAACTCAAATAAATAAAACATCAAACGTATTTCTAAAAGAATAATGTTGAACTTACAACTCATCTATAACCAAAATTTTATACAATCTGAGTTGGCAAGATATTATTGGATGAATAATTATCATGTCATTCAATTTAGCGTCTTTTATTTATTTTTATTTTTTACTCATCCCGTGATACCTTACCAACTCAGGTGGTATAAAACATGGTTGTAAATGTAGCACTACCTTTTTTAAAAAGCATTCACTTAGAATAACATTATACATATAACTCATTTACAACTAAGATTTTATACAATCTAAGTTGCCAAGATATTATTGGATGAGTAATTATCATGTCATTCAATTTACTATTTTTTATTTATTTTGATTTTTTACCATTCAGTGATAACTTGCCAACTTATGTTGTATAAAAAATAGTTGTAGATGAGTTGTAAATATAGCATTAACCTTCACTACAATAAAATTAAAAAGAAAAAGAATTTCAATTATGTAAAAGCATTTAAAAGCAGTTCAATTTTATCAAGATATTAGCAAAAATCCTGCATCCACACCATCTCGTACAAGAATATGCTATAAACCTTGGAATATATAAGCCTATTTCTCAATATAGCCTTGCTCAATAGAAAATATTCTCACAGGCAATGTCCTTATATATAAGATTTAGGCTAGGGTAACGACCCTTAATATACAGTTAACATTTAAGATGGACATTTTCATTTCCTTCCATCTACAAAATGAAAAGATAAGAACTTGTATAGCTTTATTATTAAAACATAATTGATTATTACCTATCAATTAGCCACTTTTATGAAAATTTAACTGTGTCTCTTTAATTATGTATTTTTATGCTTATTTATTGAATCGTTGTATTTACTGAACCATTACAATTGTTACATGTGAGCTACTTTATAGAATATTAACTTACAAGCTAGTGCCGTGGAAGTGTGATTTTTTTTTAATTGATATGATGTACATCTGTCTCTCTCTGTATTCTTTAATAATATTAATTTTTTTAAGTTGAAAAGGTGAGATATGTTATACGAAATTAAAATTTGACCACTAAATAACAGTGAAAAACAGAAGAAATTATGATTATATGTAACTCTAGGGAGGTAATTAAGTTGTTATTTACTTTGAAAAATATGAAATAAGGAAGATATTAACCAAAGATAATAAAGCAAGAAACGTATCTCACACTCTTAGGGCACGTTTGGGACTCCGGACTAGACTGGACTGGACTGAGATTGGGATTGGGATTGGGATTGGACTAGATTAGACTGGATTACATATAGTGCTATCTTATGTTTGGTGTAGTATGGGACTGGACTATATTAGTATATTATAAACTTTTAAAACATCTATTTTTAAATATAAACGAATTTAATTTTATTCAAGTTTAATTTATTATTACATCATATTTATAGTTAATTAAATATTTAAATATATTTCAAAATTATTTTTATTTAAAAATTATTAAATATCACTATTTTATGAAAAAGTAAGATTTTTAATATTATTTAATATGAATTTAATAATATTATTTTTTGTTTATTATTTATTATATTTCAACTATAATATTATCAATTATAATAAAAATAAAATTATATTACATTTTGAATATAATTTTATGAATTATTATAAAAATAAAAATTGTATTATAATGGAAAATAAAATATTTATAATAAAAATATTTTATTACATCATTATTAAATATTTAAATATAGTTACAAATTATATTTATTTAAAAAATTATTAAATATTACTATTTTATGAAAAAGTAAGTATTTTAAATATTATTTAATATGAATTTAATAATATTTTATTTTTATTTATTATTATATTATATTTTTATTATAATATTGTCAATTATAATAAAAATTTGTAATATTATGGAAAATAAAATATTTATAATAAAAATTTTATTTATTACATCACAATTAAATATAGCTAAAAATTATATTTATTGAAAAGTTGTTAAATATTACTCTTTTATTCAGAATTAAGTATTTTTAATATTATTTAATATAAGTTTAATAATATTTATATTTATTTATTATTATATTATATTTTAATTATAATATTATAAATTATAATAACAATAAAAAATTTTGTAAAAGCTTGGGACTATTGAGTCCCATGGTTCCACATGGGACAACTTGTCCCATGAGATTGGCACTATTGGGACTAACAATAGTCCAATCCCAATCTCTTCTCCAAATGCCAAACAAGAGACTGGACAATTAATCCTAAAATCTAGTCCAATCCTGCGTTTGTCCCCCTTCCCAAACGCGCCCTTAAGGTCTGGATAGATAATTCCTTAGACTTAATTTAAAGGTTTCTGAAACTAACATTTTATTTTTCTAAAATGTATCAGTGAAAATGGAACAAATTATCATTGGGTTAATATCACTAACCACCCTTGAGGTTTAGTTTATCAACACTTCGAAAGCGATTTTACCATTTTGACAGAAAACACTCCGACGTTACAAATTCAAAATCTGATCAACTGTCATATTTTGTCAACTCTAATAAAATTAATATATATTATTCATAAAAAGATATGAACCCCAGTTGTCAAATCAATTAGAAACCCTAAATCTGAATCTATTTATAATTTAATTGGTAGCTCTATTGCTGGTCAGATCCAGGTTGTGGTCGACTATAATTGGCCTCCAAAAGCCAGATCACGGCTTTGCAGGGCTAGGTCACAACTTGGTTTAGTCGCAACATGGCCTTGCCTCTTGCTGCTGGCAAAGCATGATTTTTCTTTTTTTTTTTAAAAGAAAATTTGTATTTCTTTTTAATTATTTTTTTACTTTTTTTTTTGTGAATTGAAGAAGATATTATGTGATTAAAGGAGATTTGATTCATTTGAATTTGTAATTGTTAATTTTTTTATTGAAATTATTTAGATATTTGATATCCAATGGTTGATTTTTTGTTTGAAATCCTAGGTTTTGATTTGAGATTGTTTAGATTTGGGTTCATGCATGATAATTGTTTTTATGTGTTTCATATTTTACCCTTCTCTATTAGGGTTAAAGTTGACGAACTGTAACAGTTGATTGAATTTGTATTACTTCAAGAGTGTTTTCGATCAAACCTTACCTTACGGATAGTTAGTGATATTAACGCATTATCATTTTATAAAAATTTTGGTGCAAAACAAAATTTATAAAAATTTAGGCAGCAAGTGTTATTTACCTTGAAACTATGTAAAAATAACAAGGACAGTGACTAGCCGAGAGATTGAGAGCGGAAAACTTCTAGCACAATTATCTTAAGAGATAAAGGCTATTTGCATCCAAGATAATATTTTGTACACCCATTCTCGAAGCACAGCCCACTAGTAAAAATTTGATAAAACAGATTTCATTCATCACATCTTCATAATTCCAAAGGTATGCCTAAAATAAATTTAATAGTTTAATCCTTAATTGAAAAAAAAATACTATAACAAATTATTTTAAAAAAAATATAAGCTTATGTGAGCTATTAATAAAAGTACATAGAGTTTTGGAATGATTATCATAGAGGTGAGCACATGATATAATTAGGCATAGAAAAGGACACAGAGAACACTGCAGAAGTGTTAAATGAAAAAGGAGGCATGTAGTAGAAAATGGCAGTGGTTTGTGGTACGATTCTATATGTGTCCCCTCATAAATTACTCATCATCACATGGGCTACTTGGACTGGACCATCGCATTTATGTTCAAATTTCAACTAAAGGACGTCGATTAAGAGGGTCCAGTACGCTACCCGCCAGTACAATTCTTCAATTATTGATTTTTCATTTTGTGATCATCGTCTACGGCAGTCCTACCAAATAGTATGCATGTGCAACTTCTGTTGCCAACCATCATAGATAATCAAATCAATCACAACTTCTGATTACATCGGCATGTCATAAATTTTCTTCCGAATACATCCGCATGATAAATTTCCTCCCGGATCTTTGTTTTATTTTAACAAACAGTACTTTTTTGTCAAAAAAAGGTACAATTATAAAATGATTAAATTAGAGAGGGATAATTAATTTTGTTGAGCTAAGAGATATCCCCGATGTGTGTGTGTGTATATATATATATATATAAAATTGTTATTAGGTATTTATTAATCTAAATATTTAGATAAAGTTATAAACTTAATATGATATAAGAATCATTTGACTCAACGGTATTAGGGCTCAAATCCTTGAATTATAAATTAAAAAAGTTATATTAGTCCACACTTAAAAAAAAAAATTTAAAAGAGGTTGTGAGGCCTGGTCCACATATAAAAAAAAATGAGAGGTCTTGCATGTAAGGAGACATTTTAAAGGATGTTGGTTGTAGACGTGCATGTGCATTGCATATGAGTAATTTGTCATCATGTGATAAAAATATTAAATATGGATATTTTTCTAATCTCATTTATTTTATATAGATGTTTTGTATTAGGAAAATTTTAATTAAAATAGGATAAGTTTTGATATGGTATACTAGTGGAATAGGAATAAGTTTGGATTTGTTATCCTAGTTGAATATGAAGTTTTATATTTATATTAATTATCTCTTATTAGATTAGGATATTATTTAAGTATTCTAGTTTACTTAGGAGAAGTTTATTATCACTTCCTATAATGTTTAATTGTCATCCAAACTTTTTTTATGAGTTTTATTGAGATTCTTCAAGATCTTGACAAGGATTACAATTGATATCAAATACTATATAAAGCTATCTTCATAGCTTTTGGTGGAATTAATTCAAGGCATTCAACGCATTCAAGACAAATTGAGAGAGAGCAAGCAAGAGTAAGTTTGAGTGCATCTTTTATTTGTTTTTATGTCTTGTGTAAAGCATTAGGCTTTGGTTAATTGTTATAGATCGTGTGAGCTTAAAGAGTTGAGTAATCACATGTGTCTATACCAGTTACGAGTGTTATGTTATTCTTAACTGTATGCAGTAAAGATAATCGTGACAGAAAAAGAGCAGCATCAGAAGAGTGTGTGAAGGACTATGGTTGTGATCGGGGTTGATCAAGTTTACATAGATTAGGTTAGTGAGTGAGCGGTTGTCTACCACTATAAAGAATTATAAGTCGAGTGTAAACACATACAACATAGTAGATTGCAACTTTTGTTGCCCGTGGATGTAGGTTGGTTGTAACCGAACCACGAAAAAATCCTGTTCTGATTTACATTACTGTTTTCAGTTATATTATTCGTAACTACCATATGCTGCAAAACCCAACAAAAGATAAAACTATTGTTTAACTTATATACATACATGCATACACACATACATATATATATATATATATATATATATATATATATATATATATTCCCATCAAATATATGTATATATATTTGATTTTTATTATTTTTATTTTGAGAAAAAGATAGTGCATCCAAAGTTTAGGTTACCATAAATTATATAGGTAATTATTTAAAAAAATAACAAATTAATTTTGACATTAAAATCAAATAAATTTTGGCTTCCAAATTAAGATTTGAATTATTCATACCAAGAAAAGGTAGTGGTGCGTTCGAAACTAGCAAGTATACTAGTCGCACAAGTAATAAAGTGATAAGTAAGATATCGTTCCCACGAGGATTGATTCTAATTGAATTTGTTATTTTACAACAACAACAGATAAATGGGGGGTTTTGTTGCTAGATTAACTAAATGAAATATTAATGTAAATAAAGAATAACACAATGCAAAGTTAAATCAATTGAGAATTACACAATGAGAGAATTCTGGTTAAGGGATCATTTTCTGCCACAAGATATGGATTTGCGAATTAATCATAGAATTGTCATCCAATTACACCATTGAAATTATCAACCGTAGATAACAACAAGCTCTTTTATCCCAATCTTTCCTTACTTTGTTGTTAAATAAAACAGGCTCTTTATTTAATCTCTATCCATTAAACAACCTAGAACAAGCTCTCTAAATTTAATTTAATGGATGCATTACGATAAGACAGATAGGTTGATCTAAGCAATAAACACACAAGCTCGGATTATTTAACTTAGGTTGTATTCTCCAATTACAATCTCTGATCACAATTTTGCTACTAAGGATTAGAAATTCAAGACAATTACGGATCAAGATTTCTAGTCTAGCAATAGATAACAACCAGATTATATTCAGTTGGCCATTCGAAATACAATCAGCAAGCAATCATAAGCATTAGATATGGGAAAATACAAGTAACTTCAATTAGAGAATTGGATAACAACTTCTTGCACCATCAACTCACAAAAACCATATCAAGGGCTTTGAAATCACCCTCAACCAATTCAGATTCAGTTACACATGTTTAAGAACGTGGTAAATACAATACAACATGGAGACATTCCAGAAAATGAAAGGGAAGGGAAAAACTTAGCAAATTTGATGTAATTCTCTTTGGATTGTAGTTCTTCCTCCTTCCAAGCTTCCTTTCTCCTTCAAGAACTCCAAGAGATGAAAGAATTCCAGAGCAGCAGCCTCTACCACGTTCTCCCCTCTTCAAGTTATGAAAATAAAACCTAAAATGTGTTTAAATACTCTGCTACAGTGACTTGCTACAGTGCCCCGTATTATACATGCTACAGTGCTTGTGGAATTATATTTCTATACATCTCACACTGTTTTGATTACAACTTTTGGTACACTGAATGGATTATAAACCGTAAATTTCTCCAGAAAATAGACTTCGAGAGCTTTCCAACGGTATATAATATGTCGTCGGGTTCATTGTATATCAACACAATTAAATCCGAGAAGATCACTGACTAGCAGAGGTGAAAATGAAGGGTTTTACTCCATTTTTGTGCAAGTTTCTCCAAAACTCCTACAAACATCAATACCACACAAAAACATAAAAATACCAAGGAATATAGCAAAGAAACATGGACGAATTATATAAAAATAATACATAAATAGACACTTATCAAATTCCCCCACACTTAGACTTTGCTAGTCCTCGAGCAACTACAACGATATAAAACAAAACTAAACCGAAACAGAATCAAAGAAAAATTAAAACACACAAATGCTTCAACTTGCAAATAGGCCTCAAAGATTGTACTTAATTATAACCCAAGGAAAACTTCACAATAATGCACTTGATCAAGAATTTCATCTTAAAGATTAGTTTCGCTTCACTTCAATTCCTCAAGTGTGTGTGTGTAGAGCCATTCTCACCTAATCACTTGTAACCCGGATGAGTTTATGCATAAAAATGAATCATATTTAATATTGAAGATGTGTGTATAAATGAACTCCATAGGCTTGCTTTTCAAGTCACTCTCCACTAATGTAGACATGCACAACACCAAGGATCAAGTAGGACTTTATTAAGCTTGTAACGTTTGGCTTGGGTGAAGGTATGATAAAGGATAATAATTTGGCTCAAATCATCCACAAACACATAAATCATTCAAGACTATGTAGGCTCAACCCTATAACACAACTTCATTTCAATTCACTAGGTTACTCCCCCAAACTTATTTAGAACACTCAATCTTTTTTTTTTTTGTTTTTTTTTTTGCAGAAAACAAAAGAAAACTATACCCTCACACTTTGTTGTTTCATTCTTTTTAAGAACACTTAAGGGTATAGATCTCTTATTCTTCTTCTTTTGTTCTTTTTTTTTTTGTTCTTTTTTGTTCTTTTTTTGTTCTTTTTTTTATTACACTTCCCCTCCCCCACACTTAAACAACACATTGTCCTCAATGTGTAAGTACGTGGACGATAAGTACAGATTGGCTTTTTTTTTTCAAACACAATAGAACTCACTTGCATTGCTCATGACACATCCCAACCTCCTCTAACTTCCCAAAACCAGAACATAGCTCAAAATTTAATTGCAAATGATCTACATGCTCGTAGGTAAGGGATAAACTGTTTGGAACAAATTCATTTGAGGTTAGGAAATCTTTTAGTGAGTTACAAAGAAAAAGGCTTACAGAGGCTCAAAGGGGTAACTAGGGATCAATTTCAGTCAAGGTTGGCTATTAAGGCTCAAACGGTCCAAAATGGCCTAAATCATTTCCCTAATATTGCACAGTCTAGGATTTCGCCTCGAGTGACCATCAAACAAGTTCTAGAATTCATCGAAATCTGAAGAAACACTTAAATTACATAAACTTTCTCTAAGTGAACAAATAACTTAGTGATAATAGCTCAGTGCTCAATGTTGTGCAAGGAATCAAAGGCAAAGCGAAAACCAATGAACATTTCAAGCACAGAGATCCATGCATCATTTATCATTTTCCAAGAGTTATTCTTAATTCAATCAGTATCTTATCATTGGCCCACAAAATAAAAGAAAAGAGGTACGTGGCATTGTTACACCTGAGTCAAGATTGTATATTTCAACAATCCTTAGGACCAGTAGCCCGCAGGCTTAAGGTTTCCAGCCTATATACCTTTATTATGAAAGAACAAAACAAGAAACAAGACACTTCAAACAACATGAAATAAACAAACTACAAAGTTATTAAGGAAGAATGCGTTTCAAGGGTTAAGGAAACCCCATATTCTGCCATTCTCAAGTTTTTCCACAATTTTTTTTTCGAATCAAAACTGATAAAGACAAAAACACATAACAACTCTAAATTACACGAAACTAAACTTACTCATAAAATAACAAAGTTCAACAAGTCAGCAAACAAAAACAAGTTAGTTAGAATGGGTCTACAAAGTTTAGAAGTTAGCCTCCTTATTCAGCCATTATGGATTGAAGAGATCCAGAATGTGTTTCAAGAGAACTTGAACTTTTTAAGCCACCACTCTAAAAACTGAGATTAGAAAATATTACCTGTGGCGAAAGAAACAACCTGCAAAATCTCAAAATAAATAACATGAAAAACTTCAAATAAACACAATAAAAAGAAAGCAAACAAAAACGAAGCAAACCAGCAAACAGAGATTACAGATGGAGCGTTAAATCCAGTTTACGCCTCTTATTGCCTTCTCCAAACCAATCTTTCCGAGCCATTGTTGAATCAGGCGAATAGACGAATTCTTGTAATTTGTCAATTAACTCCCCTGCAGTTGAAGCTGTAACCAGAATTTGCCTCGCTGACTGTGAGATGAAGTTTTTTTCTACTGCTTGATCAAGAAAAGACAACAAACCATCAAAAAAATTATTGACATTTAACAAACCAATGGGTTTCCGATGGATGTTTAGCTGTGCCCAAAAGGTGATTTGAAAGATCTCCTCTAATGTACCATAACCACCAAGCAAAGCTATAAATGCATCAGATTTAATGACCATATGTGCAATACGCTCATGCATACTATAAACCTGTAACTCTTCCCCCATGGTGTTGCCTACGATATCTCGCACAGCTAATGGTTTAGGGATAATGCCGAGAACTTTACTTCCTCCCAAGGATGCAGCTGTCAACACACACCCCATTACCCCAAGACTACCCCCTCCATAAATCAAATGAATACCCCTCGCAGCTAATGTCCTACCAAGATCAAGAGCTGCTGTTGTAAACTCTCCCTCTTTACCAAATTGCGATCCACAAAATACGCATATATTTTGGAATCGCCGAATTGGTGTTTTCTCCATTTCTAAAAGTGCTCTAAACTTGTGTAGACAATGATGTACGTTAGGTATTATGCGATTCAAGTGCAAGACAGGTTATAAAATGACATTTCAAAATATGCAGCATGGATATATACGCACGTAAAACTCTCAAATTTGACACATGGGGACATAATTTCAGTGGGAGTTGCTCGATGCAGATTTATCGCCCCAAGATTTGAAAAATGAGATATGCTTTCGGCGGGGTTTGACAAAACCTACACACTTGTCTCCCACGTGAAGCATGGAAAATAGACATACACTTTCGGCGGAGTTTGACAAAACCGCCACACTTGGACGAGTTTCACTTCTTGTATTGGTGCAAGGCCCATTTCTATTATAATTGACAAAGTACCATTCTCACCCAAGAATCAATGATTCAAATGAACTAGAAGTGACTTAAGCTCCACGGTATTGGCCTTCATCACAGAATGAAGAAGTTTCTCATTAGATAAAGACAATTCAATATACGAAACATCATACCTGCTTATGGTTATGGCTATAGTCTCATCTAAGCTTGCCAGAGCTTCCTTCACTTCTTTAGACACTTGTATCAAAATTCTTGATTCCTTAGAATTTTCTGTCCCTATGTGCTCACTAATATCTACATCCAATCCATTCTTGCAAGTTAACTCAAAATATTATTGTGGCAAAGAATCAACAACGTCAACTGTAAAAACAGAATGTAAGTCACTAGAGTACCTCATTGCCTCAAAAATATTGAAACATATCACCTTGCCATCAAACTCTATGATAAGAGTGCCATCATGAACATAAATCTTGGTTCTAACAGTTTTCGAGAATGGTCTCCCTAAAAGAATCGAAGTTAGATTAGGAGATGTCTCATTCTCTATTTCAAGGACATAGAAGTTTGCTGGGAAAACCAATTGATTCACCTACACAAGCACATCTTCCACAACTCTTTTGGTATATGCATTAAAACAATCAGCAATTTGAATGATAATACCAATTTCTGCAAAAAGTCCAAGATTTAAAGAAGCATAAATAGAATATGGCATGATGTTAATAGATGCTTCTAAATCTAACATAGCTCTTTCAAACTTGGTTTCACCAATGGTGCATGGCATGGTGAACTTACCTGGATCTTTGCACTTTGGAGGAATTTTCCTTTGCAATACAGCTGAAACATCTTCCCCCACACTTACTTTCTCATTTCTTTTTAACTTTCTTTTGCTGGTGCATAACTCATTGAGACATTTTGTATAATGAGGTACTTTCTCGATAGCATCCAGAAGTGGTATATTTACCTCGATTTTGTGAGAAGTTTCCAGGATTTCTTGTTCTTGTTCCTCATTCGATTTTCCAAATCTACTAGAAAAAAGTGGAGGAGAAACATATGAAGGAATGGGAGTTATAGGATTTACCTGAGAAGTCAGTGTTTTGTTCATGGTGGAAGTGGTGTCATGTTCTTCATCAGTTTGTGATTTCTTTGGCATGACATCTAATTGCTCTCCATTTTGCAAAGTTATCGCATAAGAATTCTCTCTTGGATTGATCACCGTTTGACAAGATAATTCTTCTGAGCCTTGGCCCTCGAATTTGCTCATGCTAGTGGCCAATTGTCCCATTTGATTTGCCAGGTTTTGGATACTTGCCCCATTTTCCTGCTGGAATTGCATTGTGTTAATGGCAAGTGCATTAACAATATCCTGGAGTGACATACCTGAGTTTTCTGGAGCTGGTTGTGGTACTGGTTGTGGCATTGGTGGTGATTGCATTTGAAATGGTTGCTGCACTCTAGGTTGATTAAAACCTTGTAGTTGATTTGGTATGGCATTTGGGACGATTGGTTGATGATTACAGCAACTGAAATTAGGGTAATCTTCCCATCCAGCATTGTAAGTGTTAGAGAAGGGATCATACCATTGCCTTGTTTGTCCTGAAAATCCATCCATGGCATTGGCTTGTTCCATATCTCCTTGCAACGTTGGATACATGTCGATTGGATGCTCCATGGTAGAATATACCTCAAATGCATAAGATTTCTCATTTATCCCTCCATGGTAGTTTGGCCTCAAATCCGCCACTGAATTGATGAAGTTTAACTGCCATGTCGTCTAAACACAAACAATCAGGAAATAACAATCAAGAATCAGTAGTAAAAACAGAATAACAAATTGATTAGAAAATAATCCCCGGCAACGGCGCCAAAAACTTGATGCGTTCGAAACTAGTAAGTATACTAGTCGCACAAGTAATAAAGTGATAAGTAAGATATCGTTCCCACGAGGATTGATTCTAATTGAATTTGTTATTTTACAACAACAACAGATAAATGGGGGGTTTTGTTGCTAGATTAACTAAATGAAATATTAATGTAAATAAAGAATAACACAATGCAAAGTTAAATCAATTGAGAATTACACAATGAAAGAAATTTGGTTAAGGGATCATTCTCTGCCACAAGATATGGATTTGCCAATTAATCATAGAATTGTCATCCAATTACACCATTGAAATTATCAACCGTAGATAACAACAAGCTCTGTTATCCCAATCTTTCCTTACTTTGTTGTTAAATAAAACAGGCTCTTATTTAATCTCTATCCATTAAACAACCTAGAACAAGCTCTCTAAATTTAATTCAATGGATGCATTACGATAAGAAAGATAGGTTGATCTAAGCAATAAACACACAAGCTCGGATTATTTAACTTAGGTTGTAGTCTCCAATTGCAATCTCTGATCACAATTTTGCTACTAATGATTAGAAATTCAAGACAATTACGGATCAAGATTTCTAGTCTAGCAATAGACAATATCCAGATTATATTCAGTTGGTCATTCCAAATACAATCAGTAAGCAATCATAAGCATTAGATATGGGAAAATACAAGCAACTTCAATTAGAGAATTGGATAACAATTTCTTACACAATCAACTCACAAAATCCATATCAAGGGCTTTTGAAATCACCCTCAACCAATTCAGATTTAGTTACACATATTCAGACACAATACAAATACAATACAATATGGAGACATTCCAGAAAATGAAATGGAAAGGGAAAACTTAGAAAATTTGATGAAATCTCTTAGGATTTGTAGTTCTTCCTCTTTCCAAGCCTTCATTCTCCTTCAAGAACTCCAAAAGATGAGAGAAATCCAAAGATGCAGCCTCTAACACGTTCTCCCCCTCTTCAAGTTATCAAAATAAAACCCTAGAATGTGTTTAAATACTCTGCTACAGTAACCTGCTACAGTGTCCGTATTATATATGCTACAGTGATTTGTTGAATTACATTTCTATACTTCTCACACTGTTTTGATTACAACTTTTGGTACACTGAATGGATTAATAAACCGTAAATTTCTCCAGAAAAATAGACTTCGAGAGCTTTCCAACGGTATATAATATGTCATCGGGTTCATTGTATATCAATACAATTAAATCCGAGAAGATGGCTGACTAGCAGAGGTGAAAATGAAGGGTTTTACTCCATTTTGTGCAAGTTGCTCCAAAACTCCTACAAACATTAAAAACACACAAAAACATAAAAATACCAAGGAATATAGCAAAGAAACATGGACGAATTGATATGAAAATGATATATAAATAGACACTTATCAAATTGCCCCACACTTAGACTTTGCTAGTCCTCGAGCAACTACGACAGTATGAAATAAAACTAAACCGAAACAGAATCAACAAAAAATTAAAACACACGAATGCTTCATCTTGCAAATAGGCCTCAAAGATTGTACTTAATTATAACCCAAGGAAAACTTCAAAATAATGCACTTGATCAAGAATTTCATTACAAAGATTAGTTTTGCTCTACTTCAATTCCTCCAGTGTGTGTGTGTAGAGCCATAAATCACCCACAAACACATAAATCATTCAAGACTATATAGAGCTCAACCCTATAATACAACTTTATTTTAATTCACCAGGTTACTCCCCCAAACTTATTTAGAACACTCAATCTTTTTTTTTTTTACAGAAAACAAAAGAAAACTACACCCCCACACTTTGTTGTTTCATTCTTTTTAAGAACACTTAAGGGTATAGATCTCTTATTCTTCTCCTTTTGTTCTCTTTTTTTTTCTTTTTTTATTTTTTTTTATATTACACTTCCTCTCCCCCACACTTAAACAACACATTGTCCTCAATGTGTAAGTACGTGGACGATAAGTACAGATTGACTTTTTTTTTCTTTTTTCTTTTTTTCTTTTTTTTACAAACACAATAGAACTCACTTGCATTATTGCCCATGACACATCCCAACCTCCTCTATCTTTCCAAAACCAGAACATAGCTCAAAATTTAATTGTGAATGATCTACATGCTCATAGGTAAGGGATAAAGTGTTTGGAACAAATTCATTTGACGTTAGGAAATCTTTTAGTGAGTTAACAAAGAAAAAGGCTTACAGAGGCTCAAAGGGGTAACTAGAGATCAATTTCAGTCAAGGTTGGCTATTAAGGCTCAAACGGTCCAAACATGGCCTAAATCATTTCCCCAATGCTGCACAGTCTAGGATTTCGTCTCGAGTGACCATCAAACAAGTTCTATAATTCATTGAAATCTGAAGAAACAGTTAAATTACATAAACTTTCTCTAAGTGAACAAATAACTCAGTGATAATAGCTCAGTGCTCAATGTTGCGCAAGGAATCAAAGGCAAAGCAAAAACCAATAAACATTTCAAGCACACAGATCAATGCATTATTTATCATTTTCCAATAGTTATTCTCAATTCAATCATTATCTTATCATCGACCCACAAAATGCAAGAAAAGAGGTACGTGGCGTTGTTACACCTGAGTCAAGATTGTATATTTCAACAATCCTTAGGACCAGTAGCCCACAGACTTAAGATTTCCAGCCTATATACCTTTATTATGAAAGAATAAAACAAGAAACAAGACACCTCAAACAACATGAAATAAACAAACTACAGATTTATTTAGAGAGAATGCGTTTCAAGAGTTAAGGAAACCCTATATTCTGCCATTCTTAGATTTTTCCACAATTTTTTTTAATCAGAACTAGTAAAGACACAAAAATACATAACAACTCTAAATTACATAAAATTAAACCTACTCATGAAATAACAAAGTACAAACAAGTCAGCAACAAAACAAGTCAGTTAGAAGGGGCTAAAAAGTTTAGAAGTTAGCCTCCTTATCAGGCCCTATGGATTGAGAGTCCAGAAATGCGTTTTCAAGGAGAACTTAAACGTTTAAGCCACACTCTAAAAGCCAAAGATTAGAAATATACCCCTGGGTGCGAAAGAAACAACCTGAAAAAAAACTCAAAGAAATGATATGAAAAATCTCAAATAAACACACTAAAAAGAAAGTAAACAAAAACGAAGCAAACCAATAGATAGAGATTACAGATGGAGCGTTAAATCCAGTCTACGCCTTTTATTGCCTTCTCCAAACCAATCTATCCGAGCCGTTGTTGGATCAGACGAATAGACAAATTCTTATAGTTTATCAATTAACTCCCCTGCAGTTGAAGCTGTAACCAGGATTTGCCTCGCCGACGGTGAGATGAAGTTTTTTTTTACAGCTTGATCAAGAAAAGACAACAAACCATCAAAAAAATTATTGACATTTAACAAACCAATGGGTTTCCGATGGATGTTTAGCTGTGCCCACGAGGTGATTTGAAATATCTCCTCTAATGTACCATAACCACCAGGCAAAGCTATAAATGCATCGGACTTAACAACCATATGTGCAATACGCTCATGCATGCTAGAGACCTGTAACTCTTCCCCGATTGTGTTGCCTACGATATCTCGTATAGCTAATGGTTTAGGGATAATGCTGAGAACTTTGCTCCCTCCTAGGGATGCAGCTGTTGACACACACCCCATTAACCCAAGACTACCCCCTCCATAAATCAAATGAAGACACCTCGCAGCTAATGTCCTACCAAGATCAAGAGCTGCTGTTGTAAACTCTCCATCTTTACCAAATTGCGATCCACAAAATACGCATATATTTTGGAATCGCCGAATTGGTGTTTTCTCCATTTCTAAAAGTGCTCTAAACTTGTGCAAGACAATGATGTACGTAGGTATTATGCGATTCAAGTGCAAGACAGGTTATAAAATGACATTTCCAAATATGCAGCATGGATATATACACACGTAAAACTCTCAAATTTGACACATGGGGACATAATTTCGGTGGGAGTTGTTCGATGCAGATTTATCGCCCCAAGATTTGAAAAATGAGATATGCTTTTGGCGGGGTTTGACAAAACCTACACACTTGTCTCCCACGTGAAGCATGAAAAATGGAAATATACTTTCGGTGGGGTTTGACAAAACCGCCACACTTGTCTCCCACGTGAAGCATGAAAAGTAGAGATATACTTTCGGTGGAGGTTGACAAAACCTCCACACTTGTCTCCCACGTGTACTTATGCCATAGGGTAGTCATATGGTTTGTCAAAAAAGAAAACTTGAAATTAAAACAAACAAAATCAACAAACAACAACAACACAAAAACAACATTGATAATCAGATCAAACGAAACAAGAAAAAATTTGACAATAACAACACACATTCAAATATACAAGTAGTTGTGATTGTGGCTCACATCTTCCTCTGGTTTTACGTCCAGTAACGGCTGAAACGCCTTATATGAGTCGGGGATTTGCTTCCCATCCAGTTTTCTTATAAACTAGCAAACAGGGTCGTTTTTAGTCAGATTCCCTAGACTATAACACTGCAATTCATCACGAAATTGTGTCCATAGATTAAGCAATTCACGCTGAACACGTCCACAAGAATGTGACACGAGAGTTAACAAAACATTATCCAGCGACTCATTACTCAAACCATTCTTAATAAATGAAAGTTTATCTTCTCTATTCCTGGACGCAAAACCTAATGAACGAGAAGTCTGGTTACAATTCCATCTAGCACATTTATAACATACTTGTAACCTTTTCGCTCTTCGCCTCTTGGCGTAGTAGCTCTTTCCTAGACCAGGCATGAATTTTGCGAGATTAATGTCAGGCTCACTGGACAATCTCACCTTGGCTTCGATAAGCCATCGGATATCCGCAGGCACATTTAGAAGCATCAACGCCCAAAGTCTAGTCATCCGTACTTTATAAATTTGGGACACGGCATTTTGAGAAAGTGAAAGAAATATTTATGAAGGTTCGACAGAAAGATATCAGCATCCATTGAAGAGGAGAAAAGGAGAGATATTACCGATAATGCGATTGAGTTTGTTCTTCTCCCAGATATGCACAATTCAATCATTCGAGCAATGACTTCAGCTCCCGTTTGGATGTTTCCTCAAGCTGTTACAGAAATGAATTCGAAGTACGGAATAATCAAATTAAACAAAAGGAAGGAAAAGAAAAGAGCAGAAACGAAACTAAAGACGCATAAAAGAGATAACAACACAATAGCAAACAAAAGTAAAAAACAAATAAAAAATATAAAAACAAATAAGACAGATGGCAAAGAAAGATAAAACCTGATCAATTTGATGGCCTACGAAAGTAATCTCCTCGAGACACAAAAATCGATCATTATTACCTTATTTTATTTTATTTTTCTTTTCTTTTTTTATTTATTTTGCAAAAACATTGGGTTGCCTCCCAATAAGCACTTGGTTTAACGTCCTCAGCCCGACGTTGGTTCCATCATGGGAGGATCCAATCTCCGCTGTGCTTCTCTAGTGGGCTTGGATCCTTCTTCCAAACAAGAAATGGTGCATGCATATGGCTGGGCCTTGGATGTTAGCAATCGTCCACTTAATAGTTGTTTTGTGATCTCTAAGTACTCGGACGAGTTTCGATTCTTGTATTGGTGCAAGGCCCATTTCTATTATATTTGGCAAAGTATCATTTTCACCCAAGAATCCATGTTTCAAATGATCTGGAAGAGGCTTAAGCTCCAAGGTAGTGGCTTTCATCACAGAAGGGAGAAGTTTCACATTAGATAAAGGAAATTGAATGCACGAAACATCATACCTATTTGTGGTTATGGCTATGGTCTCATCTAAGCTTGCCACAGCTTCCTCCATTTCTTTGGACACTTTTATCAACCTTCTTGATTCCTTGGAGTTTTCTGTCCCTATGTGCTCACTAAAAGCCACTTCCAATCCATCCTTGTGAGTTAACTCAAAATGTTGTTGTGGCAATGAATCAATAACATTAACTACAAAAACAGAATGCAAGTCACTAGGGTACCTCATTGCCTCAAAAATATTGAAACAAATCACCTCGCCATCGAACTCCGTGGTGAAAATGCCATCATGAACATCAATCTTGGTTCGGCCAGTCTTCACAAATGGTCTCCCTAAAAGAATCAGTCTTGGATTAGGAGATGTCTCATCCTCCATTTTAAGAACATAGAAGTCTGCAAGGAAAACCAATTGATTCACCTGCACAAGCGCATCTTCCATAATTCCCTTGCGATATGCATTAGAATGATCAGCAAGTTGAATGGTAATACCAGTTTTCGCAAAAGGTCCAAGATTTAAAGAAGCATAAATAGAATATGGCATGACATTAATAGATGCTCCTAAATCTAACATAGCTCTTTCAAACTTGATTTTACCAATGGTGCATGGAATGGTGAACGTACCTGGATCTTTGCATTTTGGAGGAATTTTTCTTTGTAGAACAGCTGAAACATTTCCCCCACACTTACTTCCTCATTTCCTTTTAACTTTCTCTTGCTGGTGCATAACTCCTTGAGACATTTTATATAACGAGGTACTTGCTTGATAGCATCCAGAAGTGGTATATTTACCTCGATTTGTGAGAAGTTTCCAGGATTTCTTGTTCTTGCTCCTCCTTCTTCAATTTTGCAAATCTGCTAGGAAAAAGTGGAGGAGTAACATAAGAAGAATAGCAGTTTAAGAATTACCTTTAGAGGAACGTCTTGGTCATGTGGAAGTGGTGTCATCTTCTTCATCAGTTTGTGATTTCTTTGGCAGGACATCTAATTGCTCTCCATTTTGCAAAGTTATCACACAAGCATTCTCTCTTGGATTGATCACCATTTGAGAAGATAATTTTTCTAAGTCTTGGCCCTCGAATTTGCTCATGCTAGTAGCCAAATGTCCCATTTGATTTGCCAGGTTTTGGATACTTGCCCCAGTTTCCTACTGGAATTGCATTGTGTTAGTGGCAAGTGCATTAACAATATCCTGGAGTGACATACCTGAGTTTTCTTGAGCTGGTTGTGGTGCTGGTTGTGGCATTGGTGGTGGTTGCATTTGAAATGGTTGTTGCACTCTAGGTTGATTAAAACCTTGTAGTTTATTTGGTATGGCATTTGGGACGATTGGTTGATGATTCCAGTAAGTGAAATTAGGGTGATCTTCCCATCCAGCATTATAAGTGTTAGAGAAGGGATCATACCATTGCCTTGTTTGTCCTGGAAATCCACCCATGGCATTGGCTTGTTCCATATCTCTTTGCAAAGTTGGATACATGTCGATTGAATGCTCCATGGTAGAAAATACCTCACATGCATAAGATTTCTGCATATGTCCTACAGCCATGTTTTCCACAAGAGAAGTTAACTCAAAAAGTTGTTGTTCAATGTTCGGAGTGCTTACCTTATTTACTCTCCATGGTACTTGTGGCTCAAATCTGCTACTGAATTGATAGAAGTTTACTGCCATGTTGTCTAAACACAAACAATCAGAAAAGAAAAACAAAGAAAATATGAATCAACAATGAAAACAAAAATAACAAATCGATTAGAAAATCAATCCCCGGCAACGGCGCCAAAAACTTGATGCGTTCGAAACTAGCAAGTATACTAGTCGCACAAGTAATAAAGTGATGAGTAAGATATCGTTCCCACGAGGATTGATTCTACTTGAATTTGTTATTTTACGCACAAAACTAAATGCGGGGGGGGGGGGGGGGTGGATTTGTGGATGGGGGAGGATTGCATTAACGAAATGAAATAATTAAATGTAAATAAAGAAACACAATTGCCCAAAGTAAATCAATTTCGAATTACACAATGAAAGAAATTTGTTAAGGATCATTCTCTGCACAAGATATGGATTTGCGAATTAATCATAGGAATTGTCATCCAATTACCACCATTGAAATTATCAACTGTAGATAACAACAGGATTGTTATCCTAATCTTCTTACTTTTGTTGTTTTAAATAAAACAAGCTCTTTATTAAGTCTTATCAAGTAAACAACCGATAAACAAGCCTCTAAATTTAATTCAATGGATGCATTACGTAAGAAAGATAGGTGATCCTAAGCATAAACACACAAGCTCGGATTATTTAACTTAGGTTGTATTCTCCAATTGCAATCTCTGATCACAATTTTGCTACTAATGATTAGAAATTCAAGACAATTAGGGATCAAGATTTCTAATCTAGCAATAGACAATATCCAGATTATATTCAGTTGGCCACCCAAATACAATCAGCAAGCAATTATAAGGCATTAGTAGGGGAAAAATACAAGCAACTTCAATTAGAGAATTGGAGAACAACTTCTTGCAACAATCAAATCACAAAAACCATATCAAGGGCTTTGAAATCACCTCAACCAATTCAGATTCAGTAACACATGTCAAAAAGTTCATAAATACAATACAACACATAAAATCCAGAAGATGAAAGAGGGAAAGGAAAAACTTAGCAAATATGATGAAAATCTCTTAGGATTGTAGTTCTTCCTCTTTCCAAGCCTTCTTTCTCCTTCAAGAACCCCAAGAGATGAGAGAAATCCAGAGATGCAGCCTTCAATTCGTTCTCCCCCCTTTTTTCCTCTTTTCAAATGAAACCCTAAAATATGTTTATATACTTTGCTATAGTAACTTGCTATAGTACCCCGTATAATAACATGCTACAGTGATTTGTTGGAATTACAATTCTATCTTCTCACACTGAATGGATTATAAAAAACATAAATTTCTCCTGCCATGGAAATAGACTTCGCAGAGCTTTCCAAACGGTGAATGGATTTATAAACCGTAAATTTCTCTAGAAAATAGACTTCGAGAGCTTTCCAACGGTATAAATATGTCATCGGGTTCATTGTATATCAATACAATTAAATCCGAGAATATGGTTGACTAGCAGAGGTGAAAATGAAGGGTTTTACTCCATTTTGGTGCAAGTTGCTCCAAAACTCCTACAAATATCAAAACCACACAAAAACATAAAAATACCAAGGAATATAGCAAAGAAAAATGGACGAATTGATATGAAAATGATATATAAATAGACACTTATCAAATTCCCCCACACTTAGACTTTGCTAGTCCTCGAGCAACTACGACAATATGAAATAAAACTAAACCGAAATAGAATCAACAAAAAATTAAAACACAACTTTATTTTAATTCACCAGGTTACTCCCCCAAACTTATTTAGAATACTCAATCTTTTTTTTTTTGCAGAAAACAAAAGAAAACTACACCCCCACATTTTGTTGTTTCATTCTTTTTAAGAACACTTAAGGGTATAGATCTCTTATTTTTCTTCTTTTGTTCTCATTTTTTTCTTTTTTTCTTTTTTTTTTTATATTACACTTCCCCTCCCCCACACTTAAACAACACATTGTCCTCAATGTGTAAGTACGTGGACGATAAGTACAGATTGACTTTTTTTTTCTTTTTTTTTTCTTTTTACAAACACAATAGGACTCACTTGCATTGCTCATGACACATCCAAACCTCCTCTAACTTCCCAAAACCAGAACATAGCTCAGAATTTAATTGTGAATGATCTACATGCTCATAGGTAAGGGATAAACTGTTTGGAACAAATTCATTTGAGGTTAGGAAATCTTTTAGTGAGTTAACAAAGAAAAGGCTTACAGAGGCTCAAAGGGGTAACTAGGGATCAATTTCAGTCAAGGTTGGCTATTAAGGCTCAAATGGTCCAAACATGGCCTAAATCATTTCCCCAATGTTGCACAGTCTAGGATTTCGCCTCGAGTGACCATCAAACAAGTTCTAATTCAAAATCTGAAGAAACATCATTGTGATAATAGCTCAGTGCTCAATGTTGCGCAAGGAATCAAAAGCAAAGCGAAAACCAATAAACATTTCAAGCACACAGATCCATGCATCATTTATCATTTTCCAAGAGTTATTCTTAATTCAATCATTATCTTATCATCGACCCACAAAATGCAAGAAAAGAGGTACGTGGCTTTGTTACACCTGAGTCAAGATTGTATATTTCAACAATCCTTAGGACCAGTAGCCCGCAGACTTAAGGTTTCCAGCCTATATACCTTTATTATGAAAGAATAAAACAAGAAACAAGACATTTCAAATAACATGAAATAAACAAACTACAGATTTATTTAGAGAGAATGTGTTTCAAGAGTTAAGGAAACCCTATATTCTGCCATTCTCAGATTTTTTCACAATTTTTTTTAATCAGAACTAGTAAAGACACAAAAATACATAACAACTCTAAATTACATAAAATTAAACCTTCTCATGAAATAACAAAGTCCAACAAGTCAGCAAACAAAAACAAGTCAGTTAGAATGGGTCTAAAAAGTTTAGAAGTTAGCCTCCTTAATAGTAAAGATGTGTGTATAAGCGAACTCCATAGGCCTGCTTTTCAAGTCACTCTCCACTAATGTAGACATGCACAACACCAAGGATCAAGTAGGACTTTATTAAGTTTGTAACGTTTGGCTTGGGTGAAGGTATGATAAAGGATACTAATTTGGCTCAAATCACCCACAAACACATAAATCATTCAAGATTATGTAGAGCTCAACCCTATAACACAACTTTATTTCAATTCACCAGTTTACTCCCCCAAACTTATTTAGAACACTCAATCTTCTTTTTTTTTTTTTTGGTAGAAAACAAAAGAAACTACACCCCCACACTTTGTTGTTTCATTCTTTTTAAGAACACCCAAGGGTATAGATCTCTTTTTCTTCTTTCTTTTCTTTCTTTTTCTTTAACTGTAATTCCCCTCCCCCACACTTAAACAACACATTGTCCTCAATGTTTAAATAAGTGGAAGATAAGTACAGATTATTTTTTTCTCTTTTTTTTTTTTTTACAAACATAATAAAACTCACTTGCATTGCTCATGGCACAATCCAACCTCCTTTAACTTCCCAAAACCAGAACATAATTCAAAATGTCATCGTGAATGATCTACATGCTCATAGGTAAGGGACAAACTGTTTGGAAAAAAAAATCATTTGAGGTAAGGAAATCTTTTTAGTGAGTTAACAAAAAAAAAAGGCTTACAAAGGCTCAAAGGGGTAACTAGGGATTAATTTCAATCAAGGTTGGCTATTAAGGCTCAAACGGTCCAAAGATGGCCTAAATCATTTCTCCAATGTTGCACAGTCTAGGAGTTCACCTCGAGTGACCATCAAACAAGTTCTAGAATTCATTGAAATCTGAAGAAACATTTAAATTACATAAACTTTCTCTAAGTGAACAAATAACTCAGTGATAATAGCTCAGTGCTCAATGTTGCGCAAGGAATCAAAAGCAAAGCGAAAACCAATAAACATTTCAAGCACACAGATCCATGCATCAGTTATCATTTTCCAAGAGTTATTCTTAATTCAATCATTATCTTATCATCGACCCACAAAATGCAAGAAAAGAGGTACGTGGCGTTGTTACACCTGAGTCAAGATTGTATATTTAAACAATCCTTAGGACCAGTAGCCCGCAGACTTAAGGTTCCAGCCTATATACCTTTATTATGAAAGAACAAAACAAGAAACAAGACACTTCAAACAACATGAAATAAACAAACTACAGATTTATTTAGAGAGAATGCATTTCAAGAGTTAAGAAAACTCCATATTCTGCCATTCTCAGGTTTTTCCACAATGTTTTTTTTTCGAATCAAAACTGATAAAGATAAAAACACAGAACAACTCGAAATTTACGGTTGATTGTATCGAAAACCCTTCATTTTCACCTTGATAGGAGTTTTGGAGCAACTTGCACAAAAATGAAGTAAAACCCTTCATTTTCACCTCTGCTAATCAGTCAATTTCTCGAAGTTGATTGTATCGATATACAATTAACCGGATAACATGCTATATACCATTGAAAAGCTCTCGAAGTCTATTTTCTGGAGAAATTTACGGTTCACGAATTTATGTAGTGTCCCAAAAGTTATGATAAAAATGGTATGAGAAGTGTATATTTGTAATTCCACATATCACTGTAGCATGTTATTAAATACGGGCACTGTAGCAAATTACTGTAGCAGAGTATATAAACATATTTTAGGGTTTTATTTTCATAACTTGAAGAGGGGAGAACGTGGTGGAGGCTGCAGCTCTGGAATTCTTTCATCTCCTTGAGTTCTTGAAGTAGAAAGGAAGCTTGGAAAGAGGAAGAACTACAATCCAAAGAGAATTACATCAAATTTGCTAAGTTTTTCCTTCCCTTTTCATTTTCTGGAATGTCTCCATGTTGTATTGTATTTACCACGTTCTTAAACATGTGTAACTGAATCTGAATTGGTTAGGGTGATTTCAAAGCCCCTGATATGGTTTTTGTAAGTTGATTGTGTAAGGAATTGTTATCCAATTCTCTAATTGATTTTGCTTGTATTCTCCCATATTTAATGCTTATGATTGCTTGCTGATTGTATTTGAGTGGCCAACTGAATATAATCTGGTTGTGATTTATTGCTAGACTAGAAATCTTGATCCGTAATTGTCCTGAATTTCTAATCATTAGTAGCAAAATTGTGATCAGAGATTGCAATTGGAGAATATAACCTAAGTTAAATACTCCGAGCTTGTGTGTTTATTGCTTAGATCAACCTGTCTTTCTTTTCATAATGCATCCATTGAATTAAATTTAGAGAGCTTGTTCTAGGTTGTTTAATGGATAGAGATTAAATAAAGAGCCTGTTTTATTTAACAACAAAGTAAGGAAAGAGTGGGATAACAGAGCTTGTTGTTATCTACGGTTGATAATTTCAATGGTGTAATTGGATGGCAATTTTACAATTAATTTGCAAATCCATATCTTGTGGTAGAGATGGATCCCTTAACCAGGTTTCTCTCATTGATTTTTCAATATGTTTAAATTTGCATTGTGTTATTCTTTACTTGCATTAATATTTCATCTAGTTAATTAATCAACAAAACCCCCCTCATTTAGTTTATTGTTGCTTTCGAATAACAAATTCAATTAGAATCAATCCTCGTGGGAATGATATCTTACTCATCACTTTATTACTTGTGCGACTAGTATACTTGCTAGTTTCGAACGCATCAAGTTTTTGGCGCCGTTGCCGGGGATTGATTTTCTAATCGATTTGTTATTTTGTTTTCATTGTTGATTCATATTTTTGTTTGTTTTTCTTTTTTTGATTGTTTTTCTTTTTTTGATTGTTTGTGTTTAGACGACATGGCAGTAAACTTCCATCAATTCAGTGGCGGATTTGAGCCACAACTACCATGGAGAGTAAATGAGGTAAGCACTCCGAACATTGAACAACAACTTTCTGAGTTAACTTCTCTTGTGGAAAACATGGCTGTAGGAGATATGAAGAAATCTTATGCATGTGAGGTATATTCTATCATGGAGCATCCAATCGACATATATCCAACTTTGCAAAGAGATATGGAACAAGCCAATGCCATGGATGGATTTTCAGGACAAACAAGGCAATGGTATGATCCCTTCTCTAACACTTACAATGCTGGATGGGAAGATCACCCTAATTTCAGTTACTGGAATCATCAACCAATCGTCCCAAATGCCATGCCAAATCAGCCACAAGGTTTTAATCAACCTAGAGTGCAGCAACCATTTCAAATGCAACCACCACTAATGCCACAACCAGCTCCAGAAAACTCGGGTATGTGTCACTCCAGGATATTGTTAATGCACTTGCCACTAACACAATACAATTCCAGCAGGAAATCGGGGCAAGTATCCAAAACCTGGCAAATCAAATGGGACAATTGGCTACTAGCATGAGCAAATTCGAGGGCCAAGACTTAGAAAAATTATCTTCTCAAATGGTGATCAATCCAAGAGAGAATGCTTGTGTGATAACTTTGCAAAATGGAGAGCAATTAGATGTCCTGCCAAAGAAATCACAAACTGATGAAGAAGATGACACCACTTCCACCATGAACAAGACATCATCCTCTGAGGCAAGTCTTAAAACTGCTATTCCTTCTTATGTTACTCCTCCACTTTTTCCCAGCAGATTGACAAAATTGAAGAAGGAGGAACAAGAACAAGAAGTCCTGGAAACTTCTCGTAAAATCGAGATAAATATACCACTTCTGGATGCTATTGGGCAAGTACCTTGTTATACAAAATGTCTCAAGGAGTTATGTACCAGCAAGAGAAAATTAAAAGGGAATGAGAAAGTAAGTGTGGGGGAAAATGTTTCAGCTGTACTACAAAGAAAAATTCCTCCGAAATGCAATAATCCAGGTACGATCACCATTCCATGCACCATTGGTAAAACCAATTTTGAAAGAGCTATGTTAGATTTAGAAGCATCTATTAATGTCATGCAATATTCTATTTATGCTTCTTTAAATCTTAGACCTTTTGCGAAAACTGGTATTACCATTCAACTTGCGGATCATTTTAATGCATATCTCAAAAGAGTTGTGGAAGATGTGCTTGTGCAGGTGAATCAATTGGTTTTCCCAACAAACTTCTATGTCCTTGAAATAGAGGATGAGATATCTCCTAATCCAACTCCGATTCTTTTAGGGAGACCATTCTCGAAAACTGTTAGAACCAAGATTGATGTTCATGATGGCACTCTCATCATAGAGTTTGACGGCAAGGTGATATGTTTCAATATTTTTGAGGCAATGAGGTACTCTAGTGACTTACATTCTGTTTTTGCAGTTGACATTGTTGATTCTTTGCCACAACAATATTTTGAGTTAACTCGCAAGAATGGATTGGATGTAGCTATTAGTGAGCATATAGGGACAAAAAATTCCAATGAGTCAGGAATTTTGATACAAGTGTCCAAAGAAATGGAGGAAGCTGTGGCAAGCTTAGATGAGACCATAGCAATAACCACAAATAGGTATCATGTTTCTTACATTCAATTTACTTTATCTAATGAGAAACTTCTTCCTTCTGTGACAAAAGCCAATACCTTGGAGCTTAAGTCACTGCCAGATCATTTGAATCATGGATTCTTGGGTGAGAATGATACTTTGCCAATTACGATGGAAATGGGCCTTGCACGAATACAAGAAGAGAAACTCGTCCGAATACTTACAGATCACAAAATAGCTATTGGGTGGACGATTGCTAAACAAGGCCTAGCCATATGCATGCACCAATTCTTGTTGGAAGAAGGATCCAAGCCCACTAGAGAAGCACAGCGGAGATTAAACCCTCCCGTGATGGAACCAACGTCGGGTTGAGGACGTTAAACCAAGCGCTTATTGGGAGGCAACCCAATATTTTTGAAAAATAAATTAAAAAAAGAAAAAAAATAAATAAAATGAGGTAATAATGATTGATTTTTGTGTCTCGAGGAGATTTCTTTCATAGGCCATCAAATTGATCAGGTTTTATCTCTCTTTGCCATCTGTCTTATTTGTTTTTATATTTTTTTTACTTGGTTTTGACTTTTGTTTGCTATTGTGTTGTTATCTCTTTTATGTGTCTATAGTTTTGTTTCTGCTCTTTTCTTTTCTTTCCTTTTGTTTAATTTGATTATTCTGTACTTCGAATTCATTTGTGCAACAGCTTGAGGAAACATTCAAACGGGAGTTGAAGCCATTGTTCGAAGGTTTGAAACGTGCATATCTGGGAGAAGAACAAACTCAATCGCATTATCGGTAATATCTCTCCTTTTCTTCTCTTCAATGGATGCTGATATCTTTCTATCGAACCTTCGTAAATAGTTCCCTTCACTTCCTCAAAATGCTGTGTTTAAAATTTATAAAGTACGGATGACTAGACTTTGAGCATTGATGCTCCTAAATGTGCCTGCTGATATCCGATGGCTTATCGAAGCCAAGTGAGATTGTCCGGTGAGCCGGACATTAATCTCGCAAAATACATGCCTGGTCTAGGAAAGAGCTACTACGCCAAGAGGCGAAGAGCGAAAAGGTTACAAGTATGTTATAAATGTGCTAGATGGCATTGTAACCAGACTTGTCGTTCATTAGGTTTTGCGTCCAGGAATAGAGAAGATAAACTTTCATTTATTAAGAATGGTTTGAGTAATGAGTCGCTGGATAATGTTTTATCAACTCTTGAGTCACATTCTTGCGGACTTGTTCAGCGTGGATTGCTTAATCTATGGACACAATTTCGTGATGAATTGCAGTGTTATAGTCTAGGGAATCTGACTAAAAACGACCATGTTTGCCAGTTTATAAGAAAACTGGATGGGAAGCAAATCCCCGACTCATAGAAGACGTTTCAGCCGTTACTGGACGTAAAACCAGAGGAAGATGTGAGCCACAATCACAACTACTTGTATATGTGAATGTGTGTTGTTGTTGTAGAATTTTTTTTCTTGTTTCGTTTGATCTGATTATCAATGTTGTTTTCGTGTTGTTGTTGTTTGTTGATTTTGTTTGTTTCAATTTCAAGTTTTCTTTTTGACAAACCATATGACTACCCCATGACATAAATAAAGATAAAAAAAAGATTGAATGTTCTAAATAAGTTTGGGAGAGTAACCTTGTGAATTGAAATAAATTTGCATTATAGGGCTGAGCTCTACATAGTCTTGAATGATTTATGTGTTTGTGGGTGATTTGAGCCAAATTATTATCCTTTATCATACCTTCACCCAAGCCAAACGTTACAAGCTTAATAAAGCCCTACTTGATCCTTAGTGTTGTGCTTGTCTACATTAGTGGAGAGTGACTTGAAAAGCAAGCCTATGGAGTTTATTTATACGCACATCTTCATTTTTAAATATGATTCATTTTTATGCATAAACTCATCCGGGTTACAAATTATTACGTGACAATGGCTCTACACACACACTAGAGGAATTGAAGTAGAGCGAAACTAATCTTTGTAATGAGATTCTTGATCAAGTGCATTATTTTGAAGTTTTCCTTGGGTTATAATTAAGTACAATCTTTGAGGCCTATTTGCAAGTTAAACATGTGTGTTTTAATTTTTTCTTTGATTCTGTTTAGATTTAGTTTTGTTTTCATATCGTTGTAGTTGCTCGAGGACTAGCAAAGTCTAAGTGTGGGGCAATTTGATAGGTGTCTATTTATGTATTACTTTCATATCAATTTGTCAATGTTTCTTTGCTATATTCTATGGTATTTTTATGGTTTTGTGTGGTTTTGATGTTTGTACGAGTTTTGGAGCAACTTGCACAAAAATGGAGTAAAACCCTTCATTTTCACCTCTGCTAACTTGTATCGATATAGATTAATCGGATAACATGCTATATACCATTGAAAAGCTCTCGACAGTCTATTTCTGGGAATTTATGGTTCACGAATTTATGTAGTGTACCAAAAGTTATGATAAAAATGGTATGAGAAGTGTATATTTGTAATTCCACATATCACTGTAGCATGTTATTAAATACGGGGACACTGTAGCAAGTTACTGTAGCAGAGTATATAAATATATTTTAGGGTTTTATTTTCATAACTTGAAGAGGGGAGAACGTGGTGGAGGCTGTATCTCTGGAATTCTTTCATCTCCTGGAGTTCTTGAAGGAGAAAGGAAGCTTGGAAAGAGGAAGCACTACAATCCAAAGAGAATTACATCAAATTTGCTAAGTTTTTCCCTTCCCTTTCATTTTCTGGAATGTCTCCATGTTGTATTGTATTTACCACGTTCTTAAACATGTGTAACTGAATCTGATGGTTGAGGGTGATTTTAAAGCCCCTGATATGATTTTTATAAGTTGATTGTGCAAGAAGTTGTTATCCAATTCTCTAATTGAAGTTGCTTGTATTTTTCCATATCTACTGCTTATGATTGCTTGCTGATTGTATTTGGAATGGCCAACTGAATATAATCTGGTTGTTGTCTATTGCTAGAGTAGAAATCTTGATCCGTAAGTGTCTTGAATTTCTAATCCTTAGTAGCAAAATTGTGATCAGAGATTGCAATTGGAGAATACAACCTAAGTTAAATAATCCGAGCTTGTGTGTTTATTGCTTAGATCAACCTACCTTTCTTATCGTAATGCATCCATTGAATTAAATTTAGAGAGCTTGTTCTAGGTTGTTTAATGGATAGAGATTAAACAAAGAGCCTGTTTTGTTTAACAACAAAGTAAGAAAGATTGGGATAACAGAGCTTGTTGTTATCTACGGTTGATAATTTCAATGGTGTAATTGGATGACAATTCTATAATTAATTCGCAAATTCATATCTTGTGGTAGAGAAGGATCCCTTAACCAGGTTTCTCTCATTGAGTTTTCACTCCAATTAACTTTCTGTTTTGTTATTCTTTACTTGTATTAATATTTCATCTAATTAATCAATCAACAAAACCCCCCTCATTTAGTTTATTGTTGCTTTCGAATAACAAATTCAATTAGACTCAATCCTCGTGGGAACGATATCTTACTCATCACTTTATTACTTGTGCGACTAGTATACTTGCTAGTTTCGAACGATCACCTTTTATTGCCTTCTCCAAACCAATCTATCCAAGCCGTTGTTGGATCAGGCGAATAGACGAATTCTTGTAGTTTGTCAATTAACTCCCCTGCAGTTGAAGCTGTACCAATCATTTGCCTCGCGACGGTGGATGAAGATTTTTTTCTATGCTTGATCAAGGAAGACACAAACCATCAAAAAGTTATTGGACATTTACAACCAATGGATTTTTTTATGGATGTTTTAGCTGTTCCTAGAGGTGATTTGAATATCTCCTCTAATGTACCATAACCACCGGGCAAAGCTATAAATGCATCAGATTTAATGACCATATGTGCAATACGCTCATGCATCCTAGAGACCTGTAACTCTTCCCCGATTGTGTTGCCTACAATATCTCGTATAGCTAATGGTTTAGGGATAATGCCGAGAACTTTGCTCCCGTGATGCATTCAAAACATCAAGTATACTAGTTGCACAAGGTAATTAAGGTATAGTAAGATTCTTCCCCAGGATTTGATTCTAATGAAACTTTTGTTATTCGAAAGCACAATTAACTAAATGGGGGGTTTTGTTGGTTGATTAACTAGTATGAAAAACTGAATAACGATTGTAATTAATGAATAACACAATTCAACTTAATTGAAAATGGGATTAATCAATGATAGAAATCTGTCAATGGATCATTCTTGTCTCCACCACAAGATATGGATTTTGCGAATTAATTGTAGAATTGTCATCTAATTACAGCATTGAAGTTATCAACCGTAGATAATAACAAGCTCTATTACCCCAATCTTTCCTTACTTAGTTGTTAAATAAAACAAGCTCTTTATTTAATCTCTATCCATTAAACAACCTAGAACAAGCTCTCTAAGTTTAATTCAATAGAAGCATTACGATGAGAAAGATAGGTTGATCTAAGCAATAATCACACAAGTTCGGATTATTTAACCTAGGTTGTATTTTCCAATTGGAATCTCTGATCACAATTTTGCTACTAATGATTGGAAATTCATGACAATTACGGATCAAGATTTCTAATCTAGTAATAGACAACAACCAGATTATATTCAGTTGGCCACCCCAAATACAATCAGCAAGCAATCATAAGCATTAGATATGGGAAAATACAAGCAACTTCAATTAGAGAATTGGATAACAACTTCTTGCACAATCAACTTACAAAAACCATATCAAGGGCTTTGAATCACCCTCAACCAATTCAGATTCAGTTACACATGTTTAAGAACAATACAAACACAATACAATATGGAGACATTCCAGAAAATGGAAGGGAAAGGGAAACTTAGCAAATTTGATGAAATCTATTAGGATTTGTAGTTCTTCCTCTTTCCAAGCCTTCAATCTCCTTCAAGAACTCCAAGAGATGAGGAAATCCAAAAATGCAGCCTCCTCCACACGTTCTCCCCTCTGCCAAGTTCTTCAATAAAACCCTAAAATGTGTTTATATACTATGCTACAGTAACCTGCTACAGTGTCCCGTATTATACATGCTACAGTGATTTGTGGAATTACATTTCTATACTTCTCACACTGTTTTGATTACAACTTTTGGTAAACTGAATGGATTTATAAACCGTAAATTTCTCCAGAAAATAGACTTCGAGAGCTTTCCAACGGTATATAACATGTCATCGGGTTCATTGTATATCAGTACAATTAAATCCGAGAAGATCACTGACTAGCAGAGGTGAAAATGAAGGGTTTTACTCCATTTTTGTGCAAGTTGCTACAAAACTCCTACAAACATCAAAACCACACAAAAACATAAAAATACCAAGGAATATAGCAAAGAAACATGGACGAATTGATGTAAAAGTAATACATAAATAGACACCTATCAAATTCCCCCACACTTAAACTTTGCTAGTCCTCGAGCAAGTACGACGATATGAAACAAAACTAAAACCGAAACAGAATCAAAGAAAAATAAAACACAAAAATGCTTCAACTTGCAAATAGGCCTCAAAGATTGTACTTAATTATAACCCAACGAAAACTTCAAAATAATGCACTTGATCAATAATTTTATCTCAAAGATTAGTTTCGCTTCATTTTAATTCCTCAAGTGTGTGTGTGTAGAGCCATTCTCACCTAATCACTTGTAACCCGGATGAGTTTACGCATAAAAATGAATCATATTTAATATTGAAGATGTGTGTATAAATGAACTCCATATGCCTGCTTTTCAAGTCACTCTCCACTAATGTAGACATGCACAACACCAAGGATCAAGTAGGACTTTATTAAGCTTGTAACGTTTGGCTTGGGTGAAGGTATGATAAAGGATAATAATTTGGCTCAAATCACCCACAAACACATAAATCCTTCAAGACTATGTAGAGCTCAACCCTATAACACAACTTCATTTCAATTCA